>VXAA01001602.1:275604-313426 GCA_013399115.1 Anseranas semipalmata
CCCCCAGGTCCCTTCCTGCTGAGCTGCTCTCCAGCCTCATGTCCCAGTCTGTGCCTGTGTCCGGCATTGCTTCGTCCCAGGTGCAGCACCGGCATTTCCCTTTGTTGAACTTCATGCTGTTAAAGTTTGCCACTGTTGAACTTCATTGCCCAGTGCTCCAATCTATCTAGATCCCTCTGCAAGACATCTTGTCCCTCCAGGGAGTCAATAGCACCTCCCAGTTGAGTATCATCAATGAACTTGCTAAGGATGTATTCCACTCCTGCATCCAGATCACTGATAAAAGTGTTGAACAGAACTGGCCCTAGAATTGAGCCCTGGGGAAATTTTGCAGGTTAGTTGGGGCACTGCCTTCCATTTCACAGCAACTTTACAGACTGACATTTGGCTTCACCACACACTGAAATGAAAATGAAATCTTCTGAATATGTGCGTAAAACAAGAGCTGTGCTGAAAGGTTTGTCTCTGAAGGGAGGTTCAGCTTTTTGACTCCTGAAGAGAAGAGGGGATCCCTTCTACTTGAGCAGTCTCCTTCACATTGCTGCTAATAAGAGTTACAGGTTCTTCATCTGCTCTTCTTTAGTGAAAGCTTTGTCCAGCCTCACCAAATGCCCTGAAAAGTATCTTTAGAACTTCATTTGTTAAATTTTTCTGTTCCCTCGTGGAAGAATAATCCTTCAATTACTGGTGTGATACATAAAAATTTTGCACTTATTGATCTATAACCAATTGGAAAGTCTTTGCTCTGCCACATTCTTACTTGAAATCTTGGTATGGTATCTCTGGAGAGCAACCAATGAACCAACCAATGGAAATGGAAAAAAAAAAAANCACCATGTGAAGGGGGTAAAAAAAAAAAAAAACAAAACACAAACGGTCAGATTGATCTGAAGAATTTGTCTTTGCAGAATATGTCCAGCAGTAGTTGCTATACTGTACTGCTTTGCATGTCTGTGTATGAATCCTGCAACTAACTTGCTGCCTGATATCAAGCACCACGTAAAGAGGGTGCAGGCTTCTCATCCCTTCAACTGACCAGGAAAGGTAATTTAGGAACATGGAGGTGTTCAAGACCAGATTGGATGAGGCCCTGGCCAACCTGATCTAGTGGGTGGCATCCCTACCTATGGCAGGGGGTTTGGAACCAGATGGTGTTTAAGGTCCCTTCCAGCCCAAGCTTTTCTATGATTTTATGATCTACTGCTACAACTCCTGTTCAGGCAATTTTGACAATGAAAATTATTAATTCAGAGATGACAAAGTTATTAATTCAGAGAATAGCATGCCTACTTCCCAGCCATTTCACAATCATTTCCATTTATCTGGTGAATAGAATCTGATGTTATAAATTAATTTAAAGCACTTTGTTATAAATTAAAGCACTTAATAGTTCCACGATTACTCTGCCACAGGTCTAACCACTGCACGTGCACAGCAGCCACAAAGGGTCCGTGAAAGAGCCACTCCAGACTCTTGGTACCAAGAACACACATTCACATGTTTAGACTAAAAGTTGTTAATACATTTCTGACACAAAGTAGTGATCCAAGGGTGTCAAAGTCTCTGGATGCTAGAATCATTATTCACTACTGTTTTTATTTTTTATTTTTTTTATTTTTTTACTGATGAAACAGTAAAAATGCAGGCACCTTGAGTCCAAAATAAATCCTTTGGAACATTTTGGTTTTGACAGATTGAAGCAATGGCTGTAACAAAGCCTGACCACGTTCCTACTGGATTGCCTTGGATGGAAAATGCTGCTTTCTGGGTTTTTCTCTGAAACATAACCCGGATAAGCACAAGCACCCCCGGACAACTGATGGAACTGAGTGGCTGTGGTGCTAAGACCAAGTAGAACAGAGATCCTCATGTTGTCCTCAGGCCTGGAAAAAAGATAATAGAGCTTCCAGGCTCCCTATTATGAAATGATGGCCAAGCCTAAAAAGAGGTTGGAAAGTGATCAGGTACCGTGACTCATGATGTCCATGCAACCTCAGATGATGGCACAACCTTCATGTCTTGCAGACAGGATCCTTGACTAAAAATAGATCTTCCAGCGTAAAGTGGAAAAGCAACTATGAATCCCAGAAAATGAAATTTTGGCTAACTGTGAAAGAGGCATTTAAAATATATGGGACTTACAATAGAGACACATTTACACCGACTTCTTTGCTGAACTTGAAGAACAGCATGAAAACATTGCGATTTGGGATTAGCTCTGTCTCCTGCATGAGCAAAGGCTGCATTACCACTGAAGCCTATTACTCACCATTGTTTTTCACAAAATTCTTACTGCACTGCTAAATCTCTCAAGCCCACCAGAAGCCAACCACCCCCCCGGAGGTTGCCATCATCACAAGATACACTCCTGACCCTCGCTCTGTTTTTTTCCTCTGAATGCAGGATAAAATCAAGGCTGTCAAAGATGGTTGTTTACATGGAGATCACTAATATAAACAAAATGGAAAATAAATTCACCTTTACCTGATGCTTGGCACCCAGTTTAAATACATTTCTCTTTGAGACAACATGTAAATAAGGAGATCTTTAATTTTCAATGGAGATTTAAAACCTCTTCAATGGGAGCATTCGATTGTCTGGAGCTATTTCATCTTTTATCTTGAAATTCAAAACAGTTATATATCACTAACAAAATTCTTCTCCAACCACGGTATACAAACATAGTCTAATTGTGGATTATTTCAAAACAAGGCTCACTGTCCAAATGTTAATGACCTCTTGTGTTAGAGGCAAAATCAGTTGTACCACATATAAGCTGCTCGGCAGTTCTTGCCATTGCCTCCAAAACAGTAACCTGGGCTAGCATGTCAAGTATTTATCTTAGGCTGAGCTGAAAATGGTGTATTTTCACAACTGTCTCTGAGAGTGTAGGGAAAAAATATATATTTTTTGTGCCTGGTGGTGACACAGTGGTAAAAAGCCAGCACTCGTCAGAAGGACTGACCTTCTGGCTTCCAGGGGCACCATCTTCCCAACATTTGCAAAATATGTTAGAATTTGGTCCCAAAACAATACTTAGAAAAGTTCCACTCCTCTTCTCCCTTGTCATTATTACAGTTTGGATGGATTTCCTGTATTGATCAAGTTCAGTCTTTTGCTGGCTCCTGCTGGAGGCCAGAGCAGTCAGAATAACTCAGTCTTTTCATTCTGCGTCCTGGAAAAAAATCCATTTTGGACTCACCAAAGCCTGACAATTTAGGGATATGAATCAAAAACATTTTATTGTAAGACAAACAAAACACTTTGTTTACTTGGGAGGAAAAATTAGAAAGAAGCTTTGTCATCATTTAGGGCTCTCTAAGCTGATTTTATGTAGAAATGCACAAGATTTGGTATCGAGGGCAGTGAAAAGGTAAGATGCTGCAGGAACAGAAATCTTAAAGCAGATGGATATGCTTCCCCTCCTCATCCTTTGGGTAACTGGATGATACCCCTGCCCTGCTACACAGGGTCTATAGGAAACTCATTTAATGCAAGCTGTCCACCTTCGTGTCAGAGCCTGTCCCTCATTTTCTGCTTGCACAGCACTCGCCAGTGCTCAGTGCTCTGCTGCTGGCACTGCAGAGCTGCACGCTCGCCGCACTGCACCCTTCGGGTCTGCCAGCAAAACCCCAGCTCTCACCTAGCACGGGCTCTAAGAGATGTTTTAATTTCCCTGTGCCCCAGTATTTTGGATGCAGTCACATACCCATGGACGGGGTGTGGGGGCGTGAGCTGGCTGGGGTGGAGAAGAGGACGGGGGATATTAAGTACCGCGAGAAGGCAGAAAGAAATGTCCTGCCGAGGGCTCCCAGGCTGGCACTGAGTGAGCTGGGAGTGGATCTGGGCAGTGCAATCTCCCTTTTCCTACATTTTGCCTGCGCTCTCTTGGATATCAAGGGGTCCACGGCAGGACTTCCTCCACAGTGTGGACTCACTTGCACAAGCTTCTTCATCACTGAAAATGTGGTAATTAGATAATCTATGCCACTGAGGTGCACCCCCTCTCCCTGGTCTGGCTGGGTCTCCGTGCTCCAGGCATGTTCTCCATGGCCAGATGGTTGAGGAAGACAGAACTGGGCAACTGATAAAAAGAGGAGGCAGAAACTTGCTGTGCCAAATATGTCCCTAAAATAATGGTTTTCACAGACCCGGTCCTGGGGGGCGAGGAGCAGCAGTAAGTAACTGACCCCTGGAGAAGCAGGCAGCAGAAACAGTGGCATTTGGAGGGCAGGAAGGGATCGCAGCAAGCTTTTCTCCCTGTGTCAAACTGTGAGGCTGCAGAGCAGGTACAAAGGCTCTGCAGATGAGTTTTAAGGAGAAATGCTAAAGACTGATGCTCGAGCAAACCCAGCTGGAAGCACGGCTGGGAAAAATGGTAGGTGAAGATTTAACTGCTTAGCAAAAACGCTGCTACTTCCTTCTGCATCAAGGGGGGATGCCTCTGAACATGGAATTTGTACAAGCTTTCATTTGGTGGGAGTTAAAAGTAGAACAGGTGAAAAAATACATATGTGTATACACATTTCTCTACATATGTACATTTATATATATATATGAATTATTTTAATCAAGGGTTAAAAAGCGCAGGGAAGCTCTTGGCTTCTCTCTCTGTCCTCAGTGGCTTTTTTCACAGCCACTGCTATGACAAATAGTGCAGATTTTGTTTTTTGGGGGTGGAAGAATGTATTTCCTTGGAAAGTGATGGGGTAGTTACATGACATTGGTTGGTATATTGTCTATTCACAGGACAGAGACATTACTCTTAAAAATACACACACACACACACACATTTGAATGGGTGAAAAAGCTTTCCTTGTCCCTCCTAGGTTTTGCAGAACACTGTAAGGACCCTTTCCTTCCTCCCACACGTAGTGCAGCTCTGGAGCCCTAATTTGAAACTTCAGAGGCAAATGGGACTTTGCTTTTCAGCTACCTGGGGATGCTGAACTGGCAGAGAGGCATTAGCCCAATTTCCAGGGCCTCGGCGTTGTTTGGCCACAGCAGTCCTCAGCACAAACACTTCTGCTCTGAGTGTACCGGAGATACGAAATCGGATTTTTTCCACCTGTTTATGTCCAGAAGGATTTACCCTCCAGAATTTGTCACTTTGGCCTACTCTCCTTTAGATGGCACTGTTACCACTTCCAAGAGGGACTGCTGCTGGTCACACTGCTGAACAGGGCTGAAGCTGGGCCAGGACCATCATCATTATTACTGGGCTAACGAGCCAGAGCAGGTCAGGAGTGACCCAAGTCAGTGGTGATACTTGCTCTGAAAAGTCTTCATGATATCACTTCAGTTCCAACCAGCCAGTTTTCACTTTGGAGTATCCCTCACAGCATAAACTCAACATACTCCTCTTCAGAATAAGTTTGAAGTGGTTCTCAAAGTCAACAGGAGTCATGTGTGCATATCTGAGGGCCTTAACTAATTATTTTTCTAATTAAGTAACAGTTAAAACAGCTACAGCAGTCATTACTTTTCATAGATAGCTAGATGCCTGTGTCAGAACCACTGCTTTGATTTTTTTTTTTTTTTTGTCCACTGCTTGAGTCATCATCTGCTTTGATTGCCCAGGCTTTTCCCCAGAATAGCAAATTGGTTTAGCTGACATTTAATGGATCTCTATGAAGTACTGCTACAAGTTGCGTACTCCTTGATGCCCATTGAACTTATCTTGCCTGTTAAATTCTCAACTGAGAAAGAGAGCTGGTTACAGGATACAGTTCAGCAGTGGTCTAGAATAGCCAGAAAACAAATCCAACAAAACCCAGACAAAATGGTCAGGCAACCTTGAGGTTGCCACAGCAGATGCTTAAAACTGGAAAGTGCTCAAAGTGTGGACCAACACTCTTTACTATATATTGACACTCTCTTTCTCCCACAGCTCAACATGCTTATTGGACTTTGCAGGCACTCAGGGGGGTAAGCTGTGGGACTAGTAAAAGTACATCAAATCCTTCATAAAAGTCTGTGCAAGGCTCCTTGCTTGCATCTGGAGGACTGTGCAAGAGCTGCCTCTGCATGGGAACAGCTCAGTCCCTCTGACTGCATCGGGGGCTGACATTGAGAAGAAGCCTTTAAAGAGCGATGGTGTTTCCCCAACTTTGGAGAGAGAACAGAAACAGCGTAAGCAAGACAAGATTGTCATGGGCATGGGAACACTCCTACCTATGTGCAAAACACGGGTCATTGGGTGGGCTTTTAAGACTCAGTCCAGTCCTCATGGCCTGGGAGAGCATCTTCCAAAAGAAATTCATGTCCAATACAGAGAAGAATCTCTGGTTTGGACATTATTTTTGTGTGGTGCAAGGAGAGAGAGACACATACCAAGATCAGGCTATGGTTGACTATCAGCCCAAGGAGGCTCCCCAGCACAGAAATAGGATTGGGCCCTCTGTTTGCTTAGCAGAACAGAACTGTCACTTGGACAAACCAACCCCAAACTGCTCCGGAGTACGGTCCCACCTCATTCCCGAATGCATATTATTCCCTTGCCAAACTGCAGTCCTACTCAGACCTCAATCATTTTGCCTGCAGGCTTCTCAGAAACAAACACACACAGTTTTTATTATTTTTATAATGGAAAAAGTTTCTTTTTCCATGCTGTCCTAACTCAAAGCCAGCCAAAGAGATTTTGCTCAAGCTTTCAGACAATAATGCCATCTCAGAAAATGTCTACAGATCATATTTTTGAATGCCACTCACAAACTTGGAACTCTGTGTCTATGTTGCAAGGCAATGGACTGCGCAATTATGCAATTACTTGAGTAGTCCCAGATCATCCCAATACATGTAGGCTCTAAAGCATTGAAATAAAAGCACAGCAGCCTTCAGGCCTCCCTGGAGTAATTGAGACAGGCAAGAACCTCAACTATAAATTCAGATCTTTGGTGCTCCAAATAGCCTTCTAGAAGTGCCCGTTTGCTTCCATTCCCTAAAAATGGAGCCTAAGGGACCTGTCCTCCTAATGTGGGTACTGGACCTGAGTGCCTAAAGGATAATAACCACTGGGCTCACGCTGACTGTGCAGCTCATCACCTGGGGAAGCTGGGGTGTCTTTGACTGGGAGGGGTCCATGTTACACAGCTCCCAGCAGCCAGGGCAGCTCCTGTGGGGCTGGGTTGAGTGCCTTGCACTGCACTGAACAGTGATGTGCAGATACATATACCCCAGGGTGGCTAGGCATGCCCAAAAGGGACTGATGTGTGGGCTGAATGCAGGTAAGCAAGTCCAGTAGCGGATCTGAAAAAAGTCTACATCTCATTCTGCCTAAGCCTGAAGGTGCTTATTTTTCATAGGTATCTTTTTTTTTTTTTTTTTTTTTTTTTTACCTCCAAGTCCCTCAGGCACTCAGAGAAGTATTACTGTGAACCCCCAGGTGGCCTGGTTCTGATAGCGAAGAGGAGCTGGGAACATATGACACAGCTATGTCCAGCCAGGACTTGGAGAGGACTCTATTAAATAAAGTCCCCTGACACATTCACTTTAGGAGGCATTCTCAGTACAGATCTAATGCACACCAACAGGATGAGTCAACTCAAAACTTGACTGCAGCAGCTGTTCTCATTTAAAATATATCCAGAGGAGACGAAAGAGATATGCCCAAACTTTCAGAATTTCTTCAGCAAATTGTGAGTGATGCATGAGATGAAAAATCTCTCCCCAGTGGACAACACACAGACAAAGCTGTGCAGATGCTGCTGTGCCCTTTTTTTATTTCCCTCTGCTTTAATCAAGGACACTCCACAGTCAGCTGGAAAAAAAAAAAAAAAAAGGCTCTACAAATGCCCATCAGGCCCAGAAATGTCAAGACTAAAGAAAAATAGAGGGGAAAAAATCCCTTGGGAAGGTATTTAAAATATTTAGAACTTTTAAAAAATTCCCTGTTTTTTTCAGTTCGGTCAAGCTCCCCCCAGCAAGGACAGCTCCTACTTAGGGAAAAGTGTGAACCATGGTATTTGTTCAAAGGTAACATTTCCCACTAATATAAAAACAAAAACAAAACTGAATAAAGTGTTTCAGAATTTGTAAAGACTGAAGCTCAGTACTGTTTTTTGTTGCTGTTGTTGTTGTTTGTTTGTTTATTTTTTTCCCCTGTTTAATATTGGAAGTTTACTCTTGTCTCTTCCAAAAGTAGACAAACAGGCAATGAAGGATATTATCAAAACCTTGGGCCCTACCACTGGTGATCATCTACCAGCTGGGACAGCTGCTTAACCTGAGGTGGTACCAAATAGATGGGCATCAGGTGAACCAGGTCTGGACTCAGAGCCCACCTAGACTGAAACAAGTAATTGTTTCCTTCATGGTTTCCTTCATTCCTACAATTCCTTCATGGTCACTGTGGCCACATTTCAAACTTCACTCATTCTGTCCTGAATTTAGTGAACAAATAAGCTTCTTTAGTTACTGAAAACATTTTCTTTATGTTCTTTATACCTGCTAAATGTAGTCTCCTAAATACTGAGGTAATGTTACTCCTACTCTTCAGAAACTGCACCTTTGTAACAGTGACCATTCTGCCGATCTGTGGTAAACAAGAACAGTAGACAAGCACTGTGAGAAAGCAGATCTTTTCCTTCATCCATCACCCTTCATTGACTAAATGCATGGATTGTTTTTGAAGTTGTTTGCAAGTGTCAATATGTGTTACACCCTCCATTCCAGCTGTAAGTCAGGGACTGGGACTTCTACATTTCTACATCTGCTTCACCCACAAAAACATCCCTGAAGTCCTTCAAGCTTGTAACAAAGGCTTCAGTTACAATTCTTTCTCTTCCAGGTTCCTGAACTTTGGTCCTTAAATGCATGGTATCAAATCATACTTCCCTCCTCATAGTAACTGTTGCAAAGAAATTTTGCTCCCAAGAAGAGAATTTCAATAACTACGAAATAAATCTGGGCAAGTGACAGGTGTAAAGGCAAAGTATCTTTCCAATGGCAAAAGTACCCATTGCACCTACCTGCCTGAAAAAATGCTGTGTTGTTATAGCAAAGACATCAAAGCCACAGCTGGCCCTTTTAAGCTCATCTCGAATGTTGCTTAATTGCCGGGACTGCTCATCACACTTTTCCTTCAGTCTCTGGATGAGCTGCTTTTCAGCATCTCGACTCTCTCCTGGTTTGGGGGAGCATCCATTCTTTGGGGTGGTCGATCTTTGCTTGGGATGTCCTACAAAAGAGAGAAGAAAGGATCATTGAGGTCAGTTACTTTATATGTATGGACATAATCTTTATGTGTATCTAAGGCCTTTGGGAATCAGCCCTATAAAATAAAAACATCTGTAGCATTCACGCAGATGTGTAATGACTTTCAAAAAAAGCAAGAGCACAGCGAAATATGTTTCCTTAGGGGCTAAAGCTCAAAGCATTGCAACGGTCATTTCACCTCAGGATCTGAGCCTGAAGGTCTGCCAAGTGTTGAGGAGAGTTCTCCTAAGAGCATCTTACTGAGAACTGAGGTTGTTAGAGTCGGGATTCAGCTCACCTATGTTAGACATCTGCAGAAACAGAGGCCTGCATATTGATGTGTGATGCCAGATTCTCCTTAGAGTCAGTGACAGACAAGTGCACCTGCAGGTTGAAATTCACCTCATCCCACTGTGGGTGTGGAAAATGGTCAGATGACATTTACATTCTACACATGATTTCTTTGGCCACCTGAACTCCAACTCTGGTGACTGCACAGAGTTGTCACTGCTCTGTGGAGCCAGCCTTTGCACTTTTCTGCTGGTTAGCACATCTCTGCCTTTTGCTACTCCATCCTCTTTGAAGCCAGGCACAGCATCCTCAGCAGAGACGTATGTTATATCCCCACTAAAACAAACAGCAGAGAACCTACAGCATCCACTACACTTGTTTGCTCACTTGTTGTATAATCAGTTCTGCACCCAGGAGGTCAAACCCACAGATTCTTACCAAGGCCCTTGGTGCTGGAAAGAGGACCATGAAATAACTCTGTATTTGAGAGGGTCGGTATGTGGGAAAGGGAATCCAATGACAAGAATGAAGATAGGTTCTGACCTCACATGGGAATAAGGTGCCTTGAGCAGGTGCTAAAGTGAGCTTTGCTTCTCCTTTCTGCCCCTAGTGCAAGCTAGAGCCATAAGGAGGCCTGTGTGAAATTTTATCAGCAATTGGTAGCTCAATAAGGACACTGACTTATCCCAGAAGGCTGTGCTCTTTTTAGCAAAATCAGAGCAGTCAAGGCAGCATGAGCTGAATTTGTACATTTTTGCAGATCCAGATTTGTTAGCAAATTCTGGGTACAGCCACAGTTTGAGTACCAAGTTATGGGTATGTTACACTACAGGCAGAGTACATAAAATCTAGAGCTCAAACTTTGTTGTCACATCCTCTCTTTCTGGACATGTCTACACTCAGAATGTAGCAAAAGTACATTATCTTTTGCTACCACAGTTGGAATTGCTAGGGAAGATGACTACATTGAACAAAACCCTGTAAAAACTTCACTTAGGGTAACTGTCTTCATGGAGACACCAAGTGGTGGTAAGGATCACAGCATTGTGTGCACTTGCTGTTGATAAGCTGCTTCATGGAAGTAAGATTTTTATCCTAAGTTCATATCCTGCTTGAGACAACTATCCACTTCTCTGGAGGTTAACACTGAGTTATGAGGATGAAGCAAGAAGGGGCAGTGCTCTGGTGGTGTCAGGTTGCTCAAGCCATTACTTGGCCCATGCTTTTTGTCTTTATCTTAGCTTTCTGAGAAGTCTCCTCTGAAAACATTCATAGTCAGCTGGGCAACACCTTTGAACAGCCTACTCAGTCTTCTTGCTACTCTGTTTCACATCAGCTGAGGTTTTTTAGCTCTTTCATGAATACTGTTCAGGAATCTCCGGTTCTCTTCCTTGGCTCCCCCCACTAGTCTCAAGCTTTTTGCCCAGGAGCTAGAGTCAGTAAGAAAGAGTGAGAAAATAGAGCCGACACCTTGTTCCCATGTGTTACTAGAGATGGTGGACACTGGCCTGAATACAGATGGAAGCTGAAAAATTCTGTGTTAGCAGGAAGGGTCAGGTGTTCAAGTATCTGAGAAAAGGTGTCTTGTAGTTTTACGTATACAGTTCCTGAAAAATAATACAGAAACAATATCTCCAACCAGCCCTCAACAATGAGTGTAACAGGGGACAGTCTTCTGCCATGGATACTACCTAACCTTTACCTAAAAAAAAAAAAATCCAGAAAAATTCTCCCACAGGGATGCAGCTGATGATGTGAGTTTGAGCCAATTTGTAAAGAAAAACATTGTTCCAGAGGTAATTTTGGCACACATACTTTACATATTTTAGATCTTTAAGGCTGTAGCCTGGGTGTGCAAATGGATCCTTAGAGCGGTTTCGTTAGATCAGGCAGGAAAGCAGCACTGCTTTGTCAGAGCAATGCCCAGTGTATTCCTACCATTCCAGATCCATTCCCCGCTTACTTGGAGCCACTGGGAGCACATCCTCCAACCTGCTCAGCTATGTTCTTGCTCCAGGCTAAGCTTACAGGGAGCCAGCCCCAGCAGAGATGCTCCCTCATGTCTCCAAGTATCTCACGCTGCTGCTGCAAAGAGCCACAACTACAAAACAGACTTTAAAACTCGTAAAACACATTTGCAAAGAGGAATACCAGGTTTCGCAACATGTCAAGACTAACTTCGTGATGTTGCAAGACCCAAATAATACAATAGGGGATGTCAAAGAGGACTTTCTGGCATTAAGAACCAGCAAAGTGATTGCCCTCTATCCGTATTCATGTCAATTTAAACCTGTACACTTTTTTTTTTTTTTTTTGCAAGAATTATGTTTTCTTACAGATTCTTTCTTTCATTAGGGGCTGTCCATTTCATAAAGGGACTCTTAACTGGACCATAGGCTTTATCACAAAATAGGCAATTTGTAAAAACAACAGCTATAAATATCTGTCTTTTTAGGATAAAAATCTCTGGTTGTTTAGGCAGCATCGTGATGTTGCAACAGAAGCCATAGACAGAAGTGTAGAAGGAAGCCCTTGAAATCAGTCCAGATTTAATTAAGACAGAAACACAACAATGGGATAAAACCCATTGTTTTATTATATATCTTTCTAGCTTTCCTGTTCAGTGGAACATTTGAAGTGCACATCTCTATGTTGTCCTTGTTAGTATTATAAGCTGTCCTTGTCAGTATTATAAGCTCTCCTTGTAAATTAAACAGTGATATTCTCCTTAGGGATAAATCTGAATTTCTCAGTTCATTTGGGTCTGAAAAGCAGCTTACTAAGCTTATTCTACCATTGATGTTTCTCTTCTGTTGCTCTGCACAAAACAGGGTATATGTTAATGATGCTGGCCCTGATCCTGAATGTCCTTTGTGCTGATGGTGGGACCAGGGGAGCAGATCCACTCTTCATTAAAATAACTGAACCCCTTTGATCTGCTTCAAAACTCCCAGGTCTTTTTTATTTACCTGAGTGTTTGAACTAAGTTGCCATAACAAGTATACAGTCGTAATTAACACGGTCCGGGAGGATTTCCATGGGGCATGAGGATTTCCATGGGGCATGCAATTCATTTGCCTCTCAACTGTCCAACTTCCAACATTTTGGTAAGCAAAGTGAGGACATTAATTTGAGAGTACTGATAACAAATAATCTGTAGAATGACAGATAACAGAAATAGACGGCACAGTCCTGCAACAGAGTGGAGGGAAAGAATCTGCATCTATGTACACTTGCGTCTGTACACAGATCTCAGGAACGGTACTGTATCAATAGATAAAATTAAGATCCCTACAAGACTGCATTTCAAAACTCCCTTGGTAGTCTTTAGGAGGGTTGATCCAAATTCTAAAGATTAGATCCAAGGCTAAAAAAAATTCATATTCAATCCTCCTGTAACAGGGTTTGTATGACAGCCAAAAAACAGTGCTGATCATCAGGAACTGCATGTGAGCAGGCCACTAACTGAGGGAAAACAATCTAGAAATGGCACTCAGAAATAATAGAGCCTCTTCCATATAGCTGTGCTGGAGTTACTTGTGGAAGTCATGCTCTTCTGTCACAAAATGTAAACGCTGCATGGGTTAGTGACCCTGGTGGGAGAAAGGCTGTGCTACTGCCCCTTAGCCCCTGCTACACTCGCTCCTTGTCCTGTTCAATGGCTGCTTTGATTATTTTGTGAAATTGTTGAATAGGTGAAAAGATTCCCTTTCTTTATTGCTTTGTTATTGCTGTTATTGCAGAGAATGCTCAAGGCTACTCTAAAGAAAATAAATGAAGATGAGGTTTATTTTCTTATTTGATCCTTACAGTGGTAAACAATTTAGGTTGCCATAATTTCAGACAACCAAATGTATGAAATCCTAAATGAATCTGATGGAGAGAGCACAGGTATTCAACTTCCCAGGAAAACGAAGGTTTCATTTGAAGGTTTGAGGTATCATGAATTGGATATGCCAAATCTTAAGCCTTGAAAATCATTAAGTCACCAACAGAAATTTCAGCTTCTTTAAAACCCAGCAAATACACCACACAAATACGCCTGTGTTTCATTTTGCTTTCTAATTCCACTGGAAGAAAAACAGCTCTGCTGTAACACGCTGCTACAACCACTATCAGTGCTGGTTTTTAAACTGGACTCCTACTGTTATAAACATTGGCGAGCTTCTAGCCTGGCATTCTCTGCAGCAAATTTTTCTTTGGATCTCTCTTGGTAACCTCACCAGATCCAAAATAGCCTGAAAATTATACATGTCAGAGGACAGTGTTAAGTTCATCTTTTTACCCTAGCATCTGAGGAAGGAGAATTCTGAGTCTTGTTGGTGTCTGAGAAGATTAAATGTAACTTTCCTTTTTCTTGATTTTGTTGGTTGGGAAGGAGAATAGGCATTGATTTCAGTAAAAATGAAGAGACCTTCGATGCAAGTTATAGCAGCTGAAGAGCTGCTTTACATGTTTTATGCTTTACTGTCAAATGAAGAACCATGGAGTTCTACACCCCATATTTATTACTCAAGTATCACATTGCTGTAGAGATGACATATAAATTATTTAAGTACAGTCTGAAAAATGATGTAACAGATTAGAAGATAGCAAGTACAACAAAATTAGTGGGACTATGCCCATTCATTTCAGAAGCACTTAAGGTCAGTCAAAAGGCCAGCTTTACAAAAGCCTTTAGGTCCCTTATATATTTCTTAATGTACAGTAGTAGACACAAATAGAAATAAGTTCTCTGCTTTTAGTACCGAAACAATGGTATTCATTAGAAATTCTGTAACCATGTGTTTGTATCCAATATTAAGGGGTAAATTGACAACGCCCCAATAGCAGTCTGAAGCTTATTTCTATAGATGATCTCTTTTCAAATAATGCATAGAAATAATGCAGGAAATACAGTGCTTCTGCACAACAGTGACAGTAGATTCCAAGTAATACACTATCACTCCAAGTAATTGTTTGAGGTGTCTTTTATTTCACTGTAACCTTTCTCTTTTTATATAAGAAAATTACAGTGATAAAAGAAATGTTCCTATGCCCTTAAACATGTAATAGCAACAACTCTTTGTTTTGAAAGAGAGATGATTGCAAGGTGGTAACAAAGAAAGCATAAAGCTATTCAGCTCATGCATTGGTATGAAAAAGCCTGCTGTACTCACAGCCAGCTTAATGAACCTTGGACACAATCAATCTTCACTTAACAATAGTAGGTCTCAGATTTCAGTGTATTAACTAGAGATGCAATGTCGACAAGTTTAAATCTTCCCTAAAACTGTGCTTTTGGGTTCATAAATACCTGGTGAATGGAGCTTGGTGGCTGTTACTGCTGATCTCTTAGGGGATGAGACAGCTGGTCTGTTAGCATCCTGATCTTTTTGTACTTCTTTCTTCAAGCCTGTTTCAGAAAAAAATAAAGGTAGAAAGAAACCCATTTTATAATTCTGTTTGCATTTGCAGAGAACTACATCACTAAGATGTATATCAGGATGGCAAAATACAAATATTTCACCAATACATACACTGGGCTTTTCACAGACAGAATGATGCTACACAGTACTCCCATGTTGGATGCCAACTTGTCACTTCTGCAAGCATGATTGTGTGCATGTGGCTGAGCTGACATGCACAGCAATAAAGAAGGTCAGAAGAAGGCCTTACACACTATCTTGGTTCTTTGGTCATCTGCACAGTGACCCATTACGGCACAAACAGCTACACAGGTAGCCCATCCTATCTGTTCTGGGCTCCGTGTCCTGTCTCTCTACCCTGCTGTGCATCCTCAGCCAAGGATCTTCTGTGCTGGAGGACTGTGCAAAGCTGACTTAAGTCGCCTGCCTCTTCTGCAGGGCACTGCTCTATCAACTTTTTCCCTAGAGATCACCCTTCCCAGTTAGAAACTGCCTTTCATTGTGATCGGTTTTGCCAAGAAGGTCTCATACAGGCAAGAGGCGAGCTTCTGCAGAGCTAGAAGCAGGCACGATGTGTCAGGGATCTACTGGATGTGGTGCCCCAGGTAGGAGATTCAGTGTCTGTGCAGTAGGTCAGGGAGGGCCGGAGAGGCGCAGCACATCCAGTGCACAAACCTAAAACACGTTGTGTCAATGCAGGACACAAGGGGACCACACCATCGCCTTGCTGTCCCCAAGGCTGAACCAGCACCTGGTCTGTGCTTGCCTGTGACCCAGGCATGTGCCAGGCTGCCTGCCCTGCTCTCTGTGGCTCTCCAGATTTCTCCTGACCTCTGCATTTCTCCTTTTTCCTGCAGCCACTAATCCTTCCCACTGACAACATGATGCCCCAGGGCTCCCTTGGGTTATAATCTCCATAAACTTTGTGCTAGCTTTTCCTCCTCCTTTAATTCTGCAGTGGGAGATTCCTCCCACCTCAGGAACCCTCTGTTTACAGGCTCAGGATGGTCTGTCAGTTGTCCAAGCTCTGCAGTCACCGACTGCCACTTGTACTAGGGAGAAACATCCTCATGTAAAAGCAGAGCAGGCACCCAAGCTCAGCTTGCCCTTCCTGCCCACACACAACTACCACGAAAATAGCTGTGGGGACCATGCTGGGTGTGCTAACATGAAACCCTGCCCTCCTGGTTTACCCATGGTGTGACAGTCACAGCCACAGGATTTCACACAGAAACCACTCACCACAGAGGTAAGAAGGAAGAGAAAGAAGAAGCAAATCCCTGAGACATTAATGTATTTTCTTGTTTGCTTTCCTTTTTAATGGTTAGTGTTTGCTGGAGGTTGCATTTTAGCTTGCAGGACTGTGTGACAGCCCTGGATACAGAGGAAAAACAAAGAGATTTGTCATAAAGCAAATTTGTCTTGTTAGCTTTCACATCTCTCATGAGTACATTCACGGACATCTTGCAGGAAAATGACCCACAGAATCTGAAGTATCTGAAGCAGGAAAACAAAACCATATTTTCTTGGTGCTGCCTAATGACAGTATCAGTCCAAAAACTAGCACTATCTTCCATTTTGCTCAATGCAAATATGCTCTGGCTATTTCAACAGTGGAGAAAAGCGGTAATTTTATATGGGGATCATAATCTTCAGGGACACTTACCGGATGACTAGCTTTCCCCCATCTGTAAAGCTACAGCTGGTCACAACTGCAGTATCAGGCTTATCTTTGATGCATCGGTCACCCTTCCTCCTCTGCCTGCGTCAGGACTTGCAAGCAGCGAGCTGCGGACGCAGCATTTGCCACGCACCAGGAGCCGTGGTTCATGTTTTCTAGCCCTGTCTCAGCATTTGCTTGTGGAGTGCACCTGGGAAGAGCACGGGCACACACACAAGCCCCACATCCAACTGTATTTGCAGGAGGATGGCACGGGAGGTGGTCTAACACCCTCTCTGACTCCCTCCCACTGTTCACGGCCAAATTGCCCCATCAGTCATCACGAGCTGGTAAAGACTGAACTCTTCATACCTTTACTTTGGTCCATCTCCATTTTCTCTGCTGTTTGTAAACTGGATATGTTGAAGCTGTGATCCTTGTTTGTGATGAATACTTTCCGCAGTGAAGTGACTGAGGATATAAATTTCCTGCTTCTGCCACCTGCTACACTGCACTTTACTACAGAGCAGGACATAAAACAAGTTTATGGTGCTGTTTCATTGCTAAGGACTGCGTGAAAGCAACCTGAGATGGGAGTTGTGAGACAAAAACAGAGCTTGTTTTATAAGATATAGTTTGTAAGGTTACAGATTTGAGCATTACTTTTTCATGGCAATAAGGACTTGGTTTTATTGTGGTTTTCAGAATAAGAATACAGCGTGCAAACAGGCCATACACCAAGCCCCTCTGTAAATTTTCCTATGGCAAATGTCAAGCACATACAGTGATAGGGGAAGTATGTTTTCCTTATGCTTTCAGCAGTAACAAGGGGCATATAAATACTTAACTACTTTTGTTTTTGAGAAGTTTTGAATGAGGAACACCTGGGGAAATAGTTCAGGCTCTTAACCTTAATCACAAAGCAAGGAACAACAATTCCCCAATTAGAGCTCAGTTGAAAGCAAACAGAGGAAAGCAGCAAAAAAGCCTTGAGAGCTCCATCACTCCGCAGAGGGCAATGTGAGGTCTGCAGATCGCAGCAAGAGCCATGCATGGATGGCGGTACCCGTCAGGGGCTGCTGCACAGGAGAGATCAGTAGAGTCAAGCCTGAAGCAGGTTGTGAACAAAGATGCAAACAGATATCTTGGCAAGGACAGGAGAGAAAGATCAATAACAAAGGGGGTAAATGAGGATAATCTGCCCTCCAAGATTATTCGGGTTCTTCTTCCCAAGCAGAAGCATTCTGGTGGCCACTCTGTGGCCCTCCTTAGTGGGGAGGGATTTAGGAAGTGTGCAGAAGGCAAAAGACAGGACAGCCCCAGGAGCAAACTGCTATTGCTCTGCTAAGTTCATCACGCATGGGGAAATCTTAAGGGAAGAGCTGTCCCTGGCATCAGGCTTCAGATAAGAACTTGTGCTGAAAGTTTTTCTAAAAATGGGGTTTGTTCTTTTTCTTTTCCTTTGGAACAACAGCTGTTAGCTTGTTAAAAGAGAAACATTCAGAAACCATGTTGATTTCAAGAAAAGTTCCTGCAGAGAAGATTAATCTCTGAAGAACAAGAGTTTGAGTTCAGATTTTTTCATTTCCCAGAAATCTAGAATTTCAAGTTTAAAATAATTTGTCCAAAGACTTAAAAAAAGAGAGCGTTGGCGTGATGATCAGCATAATGCTGTACCACAGGGCACGGCACAGTGGGAGGTTATGCAGTTTGAGCTTTTTACCTCCAAGTGTCCAAGAAATAACTCAAAGGTTATAATCTGTGTAAAAAGTTCAATGCTCCCCTGTAACTTAGGAAACAAGACAAACATTTCAGTCATTACAATCAGCCTGAACTCATATAAAACCTTAAATAATACTGACCATCACATCTAGTTTGAAAAGTCAAACGGTATAGTGCATACAATCAAAATAATAGAAAATATGTAAAATACAATTTAAAAAGGAAAGTAAGCATCACAAGTGTACATTTCTTGAACCTGCACACTGTTTGAATTTTGTTCAAAAATTGTTTTTTGAAAAAGTGTATTCATTCTGGCCTGGAACAAACTTTATTTCAAACTCTAACTATTATTGCCCGCAAGCTGGAAATATGAAACTCCAGTTAGCTCTGTGCTAAATGTCAGTCTCCCCAAGTTCCCTCTCTTTTAAAAGCTATTCTTGCATGCAGCAATAGAAGTTTCAGGCCATAAGGTAACTGTGAGCATAAATACTTGCTAGTGTTTTCTACTGGTGTGATTACAGCATTTGCTTTTGCAAATGCATCGAAATGCACAGTTCTGTAAAGGTATTTACATTTCCTAATTAACACGCAGTCTGCTTCAAACCAAACAGAAGGAGCAAAGACAAAATCATTAGAAATAAAAGTAAAAACCACTCCAGACATGTTAAATCACTCAGCAATCACCTGGAAGATCGCAGACAAAGAAAGCTGCTTGTCTACTCCCTCATCGGTGCTGAACGCTAGCCCAGGAACCAGAGCTAAACACACATTATCTGAGACATCTTCTCCAGAGCTGCTGCAGAATCAGCACGTGTATTTCCTTTGCCTTTCTGAGTCTTTAAAAGCCGGTACAGTGGGATAGGCTTCACTCTGCTTTCACACTTCAAATTGAAAACTTTCTAATACATTACACATTGAGTATTTATTCCAAAACAGATCCTAACATGCTGTAGATATCATTAACAATTCAATGAGACAGGCTGCATTCGGTTCAATTCCAGCTGTTCTCAAGTGTATTTTATAAGTTAGCACTTTGCAAGTTCGAAAAACCCCAAGGAAGTGTCTTCACACAGACCCAGATGGCCACTTTGAGCTTTCTTCTGCCTTTCCCCCTGATACCCATGACTAGTCATGTCCTTGGTGAGTAATGACACATCCACGCATGCATTGTTTGAGACAAAATGAGCAAAGCTGGAAATATGATGGATTCTGTAGAATAAGAGCAGCCTAATTCTCTCTAGAGAATCTGTACATCCTGTGATCTAGACACCAAAAGGCTTTGAATAAATAAGTAGATGTAGAAGAAAGACTACATATTTGTTGAAGTAGAAACTGCTAATGCTTGTACTTTTCCCTTTGTTTTTGTTTCAAATTTAAAGTCAGTCTGATGAGAAAAAAGAAAAGGACAAGGACTATTTCATTGACTTGTCTCAAAGTGATTGTTTTCTTTCTGTATTAAGAAGAAAAGTCTCTATCTGGTGTTAAAAAAATAAAGGAAAAAAATAAAGAAATGAACTGTTTTTTGGACTGAATAGAAAAATTCAGGGTAACTTAGAACTTCTGAAGATAGCTGCAGAGGTAAAACAGCTACTCTTTCTCTTACTGTCATTTTACATGGATCGCACAGCGTTTTATTGTCACTTCCTCACAGAGCTGTGCTACGGCAAGTTTCAGAGTGAAGTTCCTGGGAAAGAGGCTGGAAACTTTGCACTTGAATGTCTCACTTTCACCTGCAGCGTCGTGCTCCATATCCCCATACTCAGTACAGGAACGAATGCAAACCACTGTGTATTTACTATTCAGCCTTTAATGGAAAGTGTTTGCAAAGGAGAACCCAGCAGCAGGAGACTTCCCCCTCCATCCCTGCAAGCGCACTGGTGCTCATTTTTCCCCCCTTACACTGACCTTAGCTCATCCCTCTCCCTCCTGCTGAGGTTGTGTTGTCTGGATTTTGCAGAAGCTGATTAAAAGAAGCACATTTTGCACTGTGAGCTTGCTGGTGAGAGCTGTGATAACACTGGCCTCCTATTTTTCATCTTGACTGACTGTATTTAACAGCCTGCCCCTTACATGTGATTTACTGGTACTCGCAAAAGCTCAGGAATTGACTGGGTTAGTTTCTGAACAATACTTTTGATTGTCTTTAATTTAACGGGCCAAGTAGAAACAAGCTGCTCAAATGAATTCTTTATTGCTACTGACATTGCACATGAATTATGAGATTTCTTATGGGGGATAACCGTCACTTGTCTGTGAGATAAACATTAAATAAGAATAATAGCCAGGCTGAAATAGGTATTCTGCAACACACACACACCCCAAATCCCACAACAAGACATAAAGGATATAAAATCCTTCAGCTCTCTAATTTCATAGACTGTTGTCTGACAAGTCCAGCCTGGTGGATGGAGCTGAGGTCTGGAACAAGAAGCAACCTGATGGTTGGGAGTTTGGATCAGGACTACAAGCACAAACAAGGGAGCCCAGAGCTGTATCAGTATTTGAAAGTAAGCTAAATTATCAAAGCACAGCAGAGTTTAGAAATACCAGACTGGATTTTCTGTGGGTTTCTGTATTCTGAGAGAAGGATGTGGCTGAATGAGACTAGACAGGGATGAGGCTACAGATGAAGCTGTATTACATGAAGAGAACAAAAACTGCAGAGGTGGTCAGATGCGAACCACTTCTCAAACCCTTATACACAATGATTGAGACACACTTTCTTTTTTCTTTCCCCTGAATTGCATGCAAATCCTGTTGTCTTCGTGGGAGCCAGGCCCTCAGTTCCCCAGAGCAGACCTACCATTCAGCTAGACATCTCTGCCCACGAGTTACTCCTCCTGAACGTGCAAAAGAGCACCACACTACAAAATAACACATTAATGGCACAACATTTGTTCATGTGTGGGCCTAAGATGTTCTTGGCACACAGAATTGTACACTCCTTCTATGCTGGGAGGGACCTCTGAAGTCCTCTAGTCCAGCCTCCTGCTCAGAGTGAGTTGCACTAGAGCAGGTTGTGCAGTGCCTTGTCCAGCCACGTATCTCCATGGATGGAGGATTCACCACCTCCCTAGATAATCTGCTCCAGTGTTTGACCACCTTCACAGTGAAGAAGTTTTTCCTCATACCTAATGAGAATTTCCTGTGTTCCAACATGCGCCTGGTGCCTCTTGTCCTGTCACTGTGCATATCTGAGAACTGGTTTTGTCTGGTTTTGTCCTCTCCATATCTTCCCTTTAGACAACGGAAGACTGCCATAAGATCTACCTTTGCCTTCTCCCCTGGAGGCTGAGCAACCCCAGCTCTCCCAGCCTCTCCTCCTGAGCTGTTCCGTTCCATGCTCCAGTCTCTTGACCATCTTGATGGCCCTCCACTGGACTTGCTCTAGTTTGTCACATCATATGTCACATTGTTCTTGTCCTGGGATTCCCCAAACTGGACACAGTTGTGAGTGGCCTCACAAGTGCTGAATAAAGGTGAAGGACAGCTGATTCTGCTGGCCACACTCCTACTGATATAGCCCAGTATACAGCTGGCCTTTCTTCCTGCAAGGGCACACTGCAGGCTCAGTTGCAACTTGCTGTCTACCAGGACACCCAAACAGGGCCCTTTGACAGAGCTGCTTTCCAGCCAGCTGGCCCCAGCCTGTCCTGTTGCATGGCATTATTCCCCACCAGGCACAAGGCTTTGCATCTGCCTTTGCTGAACTTCATGAAGTCCCTGATGACACATTTCTCCAGCCTGCTGAGGTCCCTTTGAATTGCAGCCCTACCCTCCAGCATATTGACTCTGATTTGCTATCATCTGTGAACTTGCTGAGGTAGTGCTCTATCCCATTGTTCAGGTTTTCAATGAAGATGGTAAGCAGTATTTGCTCAGTATCAGTCCCTAATGGATGCCAAAATAACCATCTGCCAGCTGGACTTTGTACCTCTGATCTCAACACTCTGAGGCTGATGGTCTAGCCACTTTTGCACCCACCTTAATTGACCATCCGAGGTCTGCAGAAAGCTGAGGTACTCTAGGACTTCCCAGACAATCACAGAAGAACCTGAGCATGAAAAGGGAACTGCAGGAAGAGGTTTCAGGCCACATGCATGCTTTTTTTTTCTTTTTCTTTTGGTCCAAATTATGACAGAACTAGGTCCTGGTTTGATTTAGAAACTGAATTGTCCCACAGAGACCATTAATCTGTGGCGTTTGTAGAACAGATCCCCAAAAGGGTGAGAAGTTGTTAATCTGCTGCCTCTGAACATTTATTTCTGCAGATATTCCCACATTTTCAGATATATTTAAAACAGAAAATTCAGTATGTGTGTGCCTCAAAGATCACATATTTTTATCAATGTGTGGAAGGAGGAAGCTTATATGTTTTCCAAGGTGGATCTTGGTGCAAAGTTCCAGATGGAGAGTTACTTCCACCTAAGTCTCTAAAGAAATACGAAGCAATAATAGAAGTGGTAAGTACTAGTTGGGTTATCGCTGCATTTCACAAAACAGTTAAGAAGTTTAAGTGAAGTTAAAGGACCTGTCTCACTTTTTTCTCTCAAGCATGTTGTGTGTTGGTTTTTTTTTTTCATTTTCTATATGTTGACATGTATGCAAATATGAAAGGGATCTAATAACACACAAAAATGGCTGTGCAATACACTGAAAGCTAATTAACTGCACTTCTTCCATAGACCCGTCAAAAAGAATTCAGTTTATGTTTTCAAAACAATTTGCATGACAATGAATTTCCACTGCTATTGTCTCATGCCAGAATTTTCTTGATCATCTGAATCACGGCAAAGCAGCAGCTTTAAGAATCTATTTTCATTAATTAAAGGTGATCTATGCTCTGTAGTCCAATTTATTTGTCAAGAAATTTAAGTGCAATATCAGGAGTATAATCTCTCTTGAACAGTTGTCTTTTTTAATGAG
This sequence comes from Anseranas semipalmata, assembly GCA_013399115.1. Classification (NCBI taxonomy): domain Eukaryota; kingdom Metazoa; phylum Chordata; class Aves; order Anseriformes; family Anseranatidae; genus Anseranas; species Anseranas semipalmata. Next base: position 298,807 of record VXAA01001602.1, read on the forward strand.
AATTTGCAGCACAGGTGGTCTTCTCAGGCAACATCTAACACATGAAAGCTTTCATGTGATTTTTGTTATTTTCTACTCATTAATATAGGTAGATATGTTCCTTTTTGAATTAATTTCTTATTCATACATAGTTAAAATGATGTACCTCTCTGAAATACAAATGCATTTCTTACATCACCTGATATTCCACTTTTTCAGAAACTTTCTTTATATTTAAATGACTGCCATACTTTTTGTGAAATACTTTCTCTCCTCTTTACTTTTGTAAAAGATGCCGAATACAATACATAGATAGTGTCTGTGCACTTTAGCTGTGGCAGTGGAGCGCTCTAAAAACCCTGGTTTAGTAACTGCGATATCTTGCACAGGAGGTTGGAACTATGTGTTTATAAAATGCATATGCAACATGAAGCTTTACTGCAATTATTACTAGGTGATTGCTAGAGTATTATACCTTGAATATCTATTGTACCATTCTCCACATACACAGATCATATAGAAGGTATCATTGTGGTTTCTCTGCTTTACAGAAGTCTTACTTTATGGCTGACTTCAGTAGCACTGCTCATGGGACAGACTGGCCTTCTGATGTTGACTGAATGGGCTGGTGACTTCTTAATTAAATGCAAGATTCACCCATAAGGTCATGTTATTTATTCACTTTTTCTAATGGGAAAATATGCCTTACTTTCACGATGGTGTTGGTTTGCGTCAAAAGTCCTTCCTGCTGGAGGCAGGGATTCCCCCTACTACACAAAGAGGGGTACATGGTACAAGAGGATGTCTTTTCAGATGTATCTTTCAGATACATGTCTTTCACTCCCAGCTAACAATTTCTACTCAGCACTCATCTCTGGACCACCCATGGCAGAGACCATCCCTCTCTCCTCTGTCACAGCCTCTGTGCAGTGTCTTGTTTCCTGCCACAGGGTGAAAAAGGAAAAGGAAATTGTGGTGTTTTTGTTCCTTGCAACCATGACTCCATGGGGGTCTGGGCTGCTGCCTGGGCTGTGGAGAAACAGCGCTGAGGTGGAAGGTAGACATGTGCCCCACCAATCATCCTTCACGCAGTCCTCGTGATCCAGCTGCAAATAAAAGGTAAGCAACAAGCAGGCTCACAAGGCTGAGGCTGGAAGGCGCTCTCAGATGAACCACCTCTGCTTTTATCCTCCAAGGTACTCTGGCATCGTAGGGCTAGGTATCCTACACATTTATTAAAGAATGGGTGATGCTGCTAACCAGGAACATGATGAAACATGATAAGGCTAAACCCATGTCCAGTTAAGACTTTTCTGAGATGTATTGCTGACACTCTGAATCTTCCCTTGAATGCTCCTTAATCCAGCATTTAAATGAAAGTACCAGGAAAGTCATGCTTTACACCTCTCCTCAAAACTAGAATCAGGATCTCTTTGTATTCCCTTTGAGAACAAAGACTACTTTCAATACAGGGACATCCAAAATGGGGCATCACTGGAATAAGATAATCTGTAGCTTCATTAATTTGAGAACATCTTGAGTAATTTCTCTTTTCTATTGTTCTGTCTTCCTACACCATAGTTGCTCTCCTATTCTTTGGATTCTCTGTGCAAGCAATTTCCATTATGCGATAGTTTGGTAGAATATCAGAAATTTATTATGTCTGCTGTTTTCAAGACATTTCATCCCTGGTCTGCTTAGAGTTGCCTGCTGCATGCTGCCCTTACTTTTCCTTCAGTCGGGAGCAGTGGTGAAAGTTTCTTCATTGTTGCCGACTGCCTTCCCAAGCATGGCATTCATCATCTTTACAACATGCTGGTGTCAGAGACCCATGGGGGATGGGGGGTGGACTAATTTTTAGTATCTCTTCAAACATTTTTGAAACACTGATTTTACCTCTCTGCTCCCTTATTGTCATCAGTCTTCTGCTCTGTGATGCCCAGCTCTAATGCCAGACTTGCCCAGCATAGACTGGTAGCCTGTGCCAGCTGTTGTTCTTTCCACTTTGCAATGGCAGTACAAGCAGACCTTTTACAGCATCTGTTACAAGCAGACTTTCAACCTTTAGACCCTCTCTGCTCCAGGACATCCTTTTGGAGACTGGCCTTTTCAGCACACCCAAGCACTTTCTCTGGCGTATTTAAAATATGGTATCTGACACAATTGTAAAGGGCTTTTTGTTAGATGCCTTTGTTTGTCTGGGATCATAAAGCCCAAAGCAATATGAACACTTCATTGCCCTTTCTCCACTTGCTTCATTTGATCTGTAGCATCTTCCTTCATATTTAATGAAGAGTTCAATTTTAAAAAGATGATCTTGTGCTTCATCATTTAAAAGATGTGCAAAACTGTCCAAAGAATATTTAAAGAGAAGAAATTACATTCTATAGGGCTCCCTATCACAGTGGGATCTGCAGACAGCATTCATACATTATTGCAAGAAAAACAGGATTAGACTTGCTGAAAAACCTTGCCTTTATCATTGCTGTGATTTATTTTGGCTTTTGCTTCCATCAGATACTTAGCATTCTGAGGAACCATAACATTATTCTAATAAAAAAAAATCTTGACTTGGCCACAGATATATCTGCTGGTACCTGAATTATATTAAAATTACACCAGACTAATGTAGTTTCTTTTGCTTTTGTCTGTTGGGTACAACAACAACCTTCCAAACTTGCCAGCTGTCCCTATTCAGTGTCTGCCTCTGACTGAGTAACACAGCCAGGTACCCTTACTTTACATATTTAGTTTCCTTCCAGAATAAAGCAGGAATCAGTTTTACTCACCTGACTGAGCATCCCTATCAAGACCAGACTATAAATTCAGTGAGGCAGTGGCAATGGGCCCCATCCACTGCTGCATCCAGTCTTTGCTGGTACAAAGTGCCTTGCTGGGAGGAAGGTGGGTATGCCACTGGAGCCCCTGCCCACCAGAGCGGTGAAGAGTCATTTCAGGGTTGCTCTCTCAACTATTTTCCAGTTGTATTGGATCTAACACGTTCTGGGAGCATCCCTCCTGTCTCTCCGCTACTGTGGCTTGTATAAGCATGTATATGGGCAATCTCCTTCACACCTGGTGTCTCCACGGCATGGAAAGGCCATGGTGGGCTGCTGGATGGAAACCTGCCTCCTGTTCTACACACTAACAGCTTCCTGGCTGCAAAAAAAGCTTAGGAAACAACAGCAGAATCAGACTAACAGCCTTGCAGTGGGAAGAACAAAACTGACTGCTCTCCCGTGCAAGCCCGAGCACTGCACATCCTACACAGGGCACACCTGTATGGACCCATGCACCCACAGACACAAGGACTCCTCACCACACTAGGCGGGCTGGAGGGAAGCAAATCCAGAAGCTATAATGCCTTGTCTCCACTGGGCCTATTAACTCAGGCACAGCATGGCATTAACAGCTCTTTATGTGGGTTGAGATCCATAAGTTTATGTACGGCCAGCTTGAAGAATGGGCAGAGTTTTCATTTGTGTGCCCCCATGGAAGCAAACATACCCATGGTTAATGGAGGGTCAAGCAGAGACAATAACAAATGGTCTGAAGAAAAGTACACTGAGACTGAGTGATGATGTAGAAAATGAAAGTTCTTTGGAAGGCAGAAAATGGGAGAATTTTTCATAATGGTCCAAATTCTGTATTGACTTTTATTTTATAGCGTTGTTTCAAAAGGAATTAAAATCCAGCGAAAGATTGATCTTTTGTTTCATAGATTAAATAATTTCATAGATTAAAAACCTAAATTAAAAGTCAAGTTTAGCTTTCAGCCACCCTCCGTAATTCTTTTCCCTGATGTGATGGCAAACCTCTTTTTCTGGAAACCTCCTTCTTGATCAATATTGGCTGGCATTATTTTGTAATTTCTGCTCTCCTGTGTGGGTCTGAGACTTGGAAGCTGTGCAAACTCAAGAGGTGACAGCCTTAACCATTCAGTTAGTCCTGCCTAGACTAGATTTTGCATGTCCACACTAGCATGATTGCACACCAAACACTGTGGTTCCAGCTCACGACAGTGCCCAACAATGAAACCTCCCTGGCAATGACTCACTTGTGCAAGGCTGCACAAGTAATAAAAGGCCCAGGATTTCTAGCAGTCTTCTTTCTTGTGGCAAAAAAAGCCTGGAGGCCAGAAAAGCTCCTCTACAGAAACCTTGAAATAGCCCTTTAAAGCTTATCATGCCGTTATCACTAGCCAGAGAAGAAAGGCTTTTGCTTATAGAGAGATATGTAGGTGCAAATCTGATACTAATCAACTACTGCTGTAGCCTGAAATGACATAACTTAGCTAGGGTCCAGCAGAGAGGAAAGGAAAATCAAAGGAAAAGGAAAAAAATAGAGAAAAAAAGGAAGGAAACTCAAAAAGGAAACAAAAAATGGTGCCACATTGTATATGCTCATCAGAAATCCATATATTGTGTTAACAGACTGGTCTGTTAACACAATAAGTGAGTGTAGATGATGGAAGTAAACAGTTTTCTAACTGTAAGAGATAGTCACTTGTGACTTTGACGGACAAAAGACCACATCCCCCTCCCTTGACTTTCGCTTTGCTGGACTACCTAAGACGATGGGTTTCAGTTTCATCTTCCCTGCCAGATCCTCCAAGGTACTGATTATAGCAGTAAGTCCTTTTCTGCAAGTGTTTCAACAAGTTAATCTTTCTTGAAACTGGGTGACCAGAACTTGTAGTGCAAAATGTCTCTGTCTTATATTTTGTACTGATTTTTCCTTCCCAGCTTCACTTGCAGTGCGTACTATTGAAGACAGGGGGACTTATACAGAGATGAAACACTGTTGAATCAGGGCCAGAGTGGATAAGGCTGGTGACTTATGCAAACTCCTTTACTTTGGAATCTATTTGGAATCTTTGCAATCTGAACTTGACAGAATTTCCACACTCATACTGAATCTCTCTCTTTTTTTAAATACATACTATTCTGGAATAGATGTACACAACCCTGTACTCTAGACCATAGAGTGGTCTATGCAAACTGTCTCTCTAAAGGAAAATGCTGAGTAGGAAAAGCCTGATTTGTCTTTCTGCATAATATTCTCTCTAAGTAGGCACATATGAAGCAACAATATCTTAGGGACATAAAGAGAAAAACATTTAAAAATTAAAAATCAAACTTAAAGGAGAATCTTAGGAGAACGAGGATAACATAAATGGGAAAATAATAAGGTCCTTTTCTCTGGGCAGGCAGTGGAAAAGCAAGGAAAGATTCATGAAACTGGAACTAGGGTCTGTTTCTATGAGAAAATATGTAGAGGCATGAAAACTGAGGGAGTAAAGAAAGATTCAAGCACATTTAAGTTTTCCCAGCTCCAAGGTTCCAACTTACTACTAGCAATAGCAAAGGTCTCTGAAAAACATGCTGGCTTTGGAGAATAACTTTGTGTTAGATTGTCTGTGGAACAAATCCAGGTATTGTTTAGGTGAAGTAAATTCATATTTCACTACTATCATACAAGCACAGTGGAGTATGTTTCACTCACTAATTACGTTACACCTCAATACCCCATTCTTTTAGCGATATATGCAGTGCTTTCCAGGACCATTGTCATGCTTTATGCTGGGATAGAGCTAATTTTCTTCACAGTAGCTGGTATGGTGCTGTGTTTTGGATTTTTGATGAAAATAGAGTTAATAACACACTGATGTTGTTGCTGAGCAGTGCTTGCACTGAGTCAAGGACTTTTCAGCTTCATGTGCTGCCCTGCCAGTGAGGAGGCTGGGGATGCACAAGGAGCTGGAGGGGACACAGCCAGGACAACTGACCCAAATGGACCAAAGGGACTATAGTTGTGTTGTTGACTGTATTTCAAAAAAACTATGGCAGATAGAGAACAAATCAGCACTTTGGCAATGTGCCCAAGAATAGCATGAAAATTAATAGAGTAAGCAGTAAAATAGCGTCATAATAAGGTTTCTGTATTTCTTGGCCTAATGCAGATGGTGTTTCAAGTACACAAGTTTGGAACACTTACCAGCAGGTGCGGTGGCAGTTTTCGGTGCTGGAAGTAAGCTCCTGCGTGGAGTCACTGTGCTGCTCGATACCTGTGTTGTGCTCTTGCTGCTACCCTTGGGTACATCTTTAGAAGGTGCAGATCCCTTAGGAGTGGTTTGCTCTTCATTTCCAAAGCTGGAACCTGCAGGAGACCAAAAATGCCCTAATTATAAGTTCATAAAAAATGTATATGAACTGTGGCATACAGACTGAGCTTGTATTTGCAATTACAATCTACAAAAACATATTCTTATTGCAACTTGGGCTAAGTTACATGGATTTTCTCCAGTACAAAGGGTTATATAGAAATAGAGTTCCCAGCAACTTACTTAAATGCTAAGTGTTGGCAGCTCTTTGAGTCTGACTCCAACAGGAACTTAAAACTTATTTTGGGGCTAGCTTCATAAAGGCATCTGGCTGCAAGGCTCCTAAGAAAATCAAGGACTTTCTAAATCTGTGGGTGTAGCAGTTTTCTGGGGGTCTGAAGTTGCTACAGAAGCCACCCTAAACCCTCAAGCGAAGACTTGGGTGTTACTGGTTCTCAGAGTAAAGAGCAATAGTAGGTCTTAGTGGTGCAAGGCACCAAATTCTCCCACCCAGGAGAGATTTCCCACAAACATTTCCTCAGATTACAGTTAGACATTTGAATAGCAAGCTGAAAAAATAATTCTGCCTTAACTCTTACATCCACTTCAGTCATATTCTCATACTGAATTTTTGGTTGCCAAGGTTTCCAGTTTATATTGACCTCTTTCAACACCTCAAATGGGTTCGGCTTCCTCCTGCATTTGCCACCTAGGGAATAATCACATCCTAGGCTGCTTGTAGATATAAGGAAATCAATTTTTTCTTAACATTTGAAAAAGGCAAAGGTGGAGTGTCTTCTTTATCTATTGAGTAAAAAACCTAAGAAGAGCAAAAGATTACAGCATGTCTGGACTCGAACATTTGCAGAAGGATGAACATTTTGCTTGAAAAAATGAGCAAGAAATAGTAGCAAGAAATACATAGGATTTCAGAAAAGGGCTATAATTTTTATTTCCATTATTTTAAAAAGATACAATACAACACAAAACTGCTTAGGTGCTGCCTGCAGGGTAATGATAACATTATTAAAATAATCGGCATGTCCAAGTTTCCGGTATTTTTAAGACGTAGGCTTCTTGAATGTGTGCAAGGAAGAAGAGATTTTTTTGTTGCCATTCTTACTGAAAATCCACCAGAAGAAAAGTATAGGTTAGAAAAGGAAATCCTCTTTTCTGATAAAGGAAGAATATACCTTTTGGCTCTGACAAAACAGTTTTAAATTTTGCTGTGTCTTTAGGGCTGCTTGCATATAGGTCTTAATTTAAAGTACTATATCTGCAGTATACATGGAGTTCTGCAAAAATGTTTGACCTTTGCTCAAATAATAAGCCACATTAAAAATTCAAACAAAACAATCTGCTGTACTCTGTGCAGAACAGGAAAAGCTGAAGCATTTGTCATCTTTACACTGCAATACACACAATGACCTATCAGCACAGCAGACAGTTGTTTTACACCCAAATTACAAAGATTTTTCACCTGTGTAACAACCATTAAAGACTATGTGCCAAATGGTCTGCTGACACTGACTTCAGTAAAGTCATGTCAGCAAAAGGCTGGTCCAGCCTGGCCAAGGCTGCTCCGCAGCTGTGCACAAGGATGAGGTCTGTTAAAGCAAATGTGTCTGCTTCAGTCTCTTTGCATCCTCTTCCCAGAGTTACTCTGTGGTCTTGGATATGCACTCACCTTGTCGGCTTGGGCAGCACCACGTGTAGAAAATTTTTATTTCCTTGGCTCTTTGTTCTAAAGTTTAAATTGTAGAAACACTAACCTTGAGGAGGAAATTATTCCTATTGTTTGCAAAGAAATGCAGTTCAAATGCTCTTTAATTGAAACCTTATATGCCTATTCTTTATTCTCTACTGTGAAATTTATTATACAGAGAACGTTTCAGTTCACAAATCTGCAATTCTCGTGCTGAAGAATGAGGTGCCAAGGGGAGTTACATAAATTCCTACAAGGAAAAATTTAAAAAGCTTTTCTGGGTCTTGAAGACAAAGTGCAGCTAGCTACAAACACCTCTGCTGTCCAAAACACAGCGTACAAAGTCTGCTGATTAAAGAAACGAGTGGATGGGAAGGCTGACGAACACGACCTTGTCTGGTCCCCTGAACCAGAAATGCCCAGGGCTTGGAGAGCCTCCTGCTGTGGGCTGGGCAGACCCTGCCAGGAGGAATAAACAGTTTGGCTTTTGATTGTTTACTAACAAAAGCACTATGTAAGACAAGCTGCACGGCTGTATTGGGTGTCCGTGGCCAGGTGTTGGGGGGCTGCAGGGGCGGCCTCTGTGAGGGGAGTCCGGGGCAGCCCTGTGCCGTCCCAGCTGGTTCCAGCCGGTCCCAGCCACTTCCAGATGGTTCCAGCCAGTTCCAGCAGCCCCAGCCCAGGACACAACTGAGCCTAACAGCCATGCTGGTGGCACCTCTGAGAGAATGTTTTTAGGAAAGGGTAAAAAATGCTGCACAGCAGCTGTGAGAAGAGTGAGAAACTGAGAGAGAACCAGCCCTGCAGGCACCCAGGTCAGTGCAGAAGGAGGGCAGGAGGGGCTCCAGGCGCCGCAGCACAAGTTCCCCTGCGGCCCATGGAGAGGCCCATGGTGGAGCAGGCCGTCCCCCAGCAGCCCATGGGTACCCCACGGAGCAGATCTCCACGCTGCAGCCATGGAGGAGCCCACATGGAGCAGGTTTATCACGAAGGACTGCAGGCCTTGGAGATAAACCCATGTTGGAGCACGGGAAAAGCATGAAGTGGCAGAGAAGAGCAGTTATGGACTGACCGTAAACTCCCATTCCTCAAGCCCTCTGCGCTGCTTGGTGGGAGGTAGAGGAGTCAGGAATCCCAGAATCAGAGAGTCAGAGAATCACAGAATGGATTGGGTTGGAAGGGACCTTAAAGACCATCTAATTCCAACCCCCCTGCCATGGCCAGGGACATCTCCCATTAGACCAGGTTGCCCAAAGCCCCATCCAGCCTGGCCTTGAACACTTCCAGGGATGGGGCATCCACAGCTTCTCTGGGCAACCTGGTCCAGTGCCTCACCACCCTCCGGGTAAAGAATTTCTTCCAAATGTCTAATCTAAATATTCCCTCTTTTAGGTTAAAGCCATTACTCCTTGTCCTGTCACTCCATTCCCTGACAGAGTCCCTCCCCAACTTTCCTGTAGGCCCCCTTTAGGTACTGAAAGGCCGCTATAAAGTCTCCCCGGAGCCTTCTCTTCTCCGGGCTGAACAACCCCAGCTCTCTCAGCCTGTCTTCATAGGAGAGGTGAATACCACAAGCTGAAAAACTGCTTCCCTTGAAAAAGAAACCAAAGCGTGGACTGAAAGAAAAGGTGAAACAGAGGAGGAAAGAAAAATCATTCTGAAGACAGCATTGCAGAGGTGCAAGAACGTGGTTTAGGTTTTTTTTTTTTTTTTTGTCTTTGTTTATTATCATCCAACCCTTTTTTAACTGGAAATAAATTATTTTTCCCCAAGTCAAGTCTGTTTTGCCTGTGATGGTAATCGGTAAGCGATCTCCCTGTCTCTTATCTTGACCTATGAGCTTTTTCATCGCATTTTCTCTCCTTGTCATGTTGAGGAAGGGGGAGCAAGAGAGCGGCTGGGTGGACATCTGGCAGCTAGCCCAGGTGAACTCACCAGAACAGCGTTATCAATATATCCAAGAGTTGCTGAGATAAGGTCGATGTGTAAGGTAGGAGCCAGTATTTCCACTTTGCTGTTCACTCAGAGTTGGAGTCTGGAAAGAGAAGGTGGGGTACAACACCACAGCATGTATAAAACGGGGGCATGTATAAAATGGCCCCAAAAGCAAAAGCTTGCTGCTCACATGGATGTCAACAAGGCAGCATCTAGTCCCACAGGAGCGGGGCAAGGAGAGCTCCACCTCGCTACACATGTTGCTGTATTCCACTTTCCTTTTCAAATAGCATTCAAAGAAGAAATGAAAATAAAGATCCAAGAAAATGCAGATTCCTCATGATGTGAGAGGAAAATAAGGGTTTTCATTTACACAGGAATTCACCTCTTGAAGGAAAATCAGAAAGATTATTCATCAAATGGTACTTGTCAGTCCATCATGAGATAATGCTTTCCACTATTATTTGCAGCGGGTGAGTCAGTAGCATCAGCCCTCCCAGAGTCTTTATAGTTCTCATTTTTAAGAGCCTGAACAGAAACACCAGATGTGCTGTGCACAAACAGTTTCCAGGTGACCTCATCCCCCTCTGTATTGTACCTCTTCCCTCCTACTCCTCTACTTTTGCATTTTATCTGAACCAGGGGAGACTCCTTGCTTGCCTTTGAAGCACCTGGCAAGTCATTTGGGTTCTCCTACATAAATCGCCCTGTATTTTTGCAGACTCTGTGTTATAGGCAGAGCAGCACAGCTGACTACAGGAGAACATTTAAGAGTATTGATGATCTGCTGGAGCTAAAGGCCTTCAGTCTCACTTTTAACACTTCCTCACTATAAGCATCAAGGAATCCTACTCTTCAGCTTGTGAAAAAAAAAAAAAAAAAAAAACACAGGGAAAAAGAAAAGGTTTTTGAAGACTTTTGAGTACTTTGGAGTGAGAGTCCTAGCTGCACCCACCCCTACACTGTTATGCCAATGAAGGCATGCAGAAGTCAGGGCCTGCTACACGTTGCAGGCTGTGTGTTCAGAGAAAGCCATGACCACAATCCCATGGGTTCCCAGATAGCTTGAGCCAGCATCTGTCCATATGCACCGCCCCACTGTCCTCTTCACCATCTGACCCTGCCCTGCAGCAGCTCGCTTCAGGGGCTCCTCACCCCTGGAGGAGGAAGGCTCTCTTGTACATGTCACTAGGAGGAACGTTCCTATTCTGGAATTATTTACATAATTGACAAAAAAACATGGAATATGGTATGATATTGCATACAGTCACTAAAACAGCGGGAGTATGGGTTGGGGGAATTCTGTGTTTGACAAGAAGTGAATTAAGCCATGTGGCATGGGCAGGTCTTGCTCTGAGAGGAGAGAGAGACAGGAAGGGCTGCATTCTGGAGCTGCACAGCCACAGCTGTCCTGCCTGCACTCGATGGCAATAAAGTCTCCTTCTGTTGGAGAACGTGGGTCCTTTCTAGAAAAATAGCTTGTCTGACAATGCCTAAGGGTCTCTGTTTTGCTGAGAAGCAGACCCCAAAGAGTGTTAAAGCACGAGCGCAGCTGCTTCTGCGGCTCCCTGTCTTGTGGGCTGCTATGTGAAGCCTTTATAATGGAACAAGTTTCCAGCTCTTCATAGCAGGTCAAGTGTTCACTGTGCTGGCAGCAGGCTTGGAGCTGTTAGCTCTCCACCACAGCTGTAATCACACCCGAGACACTGGGAACATGCTAGCATCATGAATGTTCACCACAGCACAAACATTTACCCAGAGTAATTCGCAAGCCCTTTCCATCTTAGAGACCCTTAGACACTCTTAGAGACCCTTAGCCAAGTTTAATGACAACAAAGGTATGTCTAGTTGTTGCAGCAGCGATCCCACTTAGCATTTCTAAAGCACTTTCCAATCACAGAACTCAATGATCTTTACAAATAACAAAAGGACGAAGGAGTGGAACTGCTCTTGAAATTCACACAGCAAGGGAACAGCAGAGACAAACAGAGAAAGAAAGCAGGAAAACCTAATGATGAATGAGGCTAGAATGATTTTTTTTCTGCCTGCAAAATGTTGGGATGTATTGCTCCTCTGGGTTTTTTTTCTAGGCTGCACTTCTGTGCCCCAGTTTTCAAGTACAAATACAAGCACAAAATGAAATTTTAAATCACTGCCATGGATAATACTCTGATAAGGAAAATGCCTAAACTACTGTGAATAATCACGTGACGTTTAAAACTAAAAATGCAAGACACACTTCTCACTAAACTGGAACATATGTCCATCCTTTAATTAAGGACCACTATTTATTTCTGAGTTTTATCTATAAAGTGGTAATTTTTATAGATTGATTACAAGATTTGCAGCTTGCCAGCTGAGATTTTTGTTTCTCTATTTTAAGGGTTACTGTTTTAAAGCTCAGCACTGTAAATTTCAATATAATGCTTCACAGTGTAATCATCAACAGACACAAGAGAATGTAGAGCTCTGAAACAAAGTTATTGACCAAGTGGTACAGTGTGATCATTAGTCCTTAGGGGTTACCTTGCTGTTACGATGTTATGATAGTAGATGAGATTACTAGCCAGTTAATTTGTTATTTTGTCTTTGCTGAGAGCCAGTGCCTGGTATTTCCCAATACACAAGGCCAAATGGGCAATAGATCAGGAACAAGCTGGTGACAGGTTCTTTTCTGTCCGGAACAAGGAGCTGCATGAGGACTGATGTTCACACAATACTTAAACCTAGATGACTTACCTCGGAGTATTTTTTCCCATTGCATATTTTTAGCTCAGACAAAGGTGTCTTAGCAATAACCTTCCTTGTCATATTTATTTTAGAGAAGGCTTGTTCATGCCCACATGCCTTTATAAAAGCTGATGTTTTCAGAAGTCTTAGCATTCAGCACAGAAACCAAAATTTTGAGCTTGATAACTGGCACTGAAATAAGAAGCCAAATCCGCAGTGCCTGTCAACACAGGAGCCAGCTCCCTGAGCTTCAGATGGCTTTGGGTCTCTGCAGTGTGGACGGGGACCCTCTGAGACAGCCCCTTTATCATCAGGGGAGGGAGCATGGTGCCTCCCCAGATCTCATCATCCCTTGGGCTGTTCAGATGAATCCCACCAGCACTGATGATTAATGACAGCCATGTGATCAGTCATGGCTTCTGCACACTACCATGCGCATCTTCAAGAGATTGCTGCGTATCTGTCCTGCTCTCCATGTTCTCCAGGCCTAAAGCCAAGCACCTTTCTCCTATGACACCCCCTGTCAGAGGTTTTGACACCTCAGATCTGGCTGTGCAGATGGATGGTGAGACTTTTGGGGGGTGGGAACCCTGCAAAGCTAGCCATTCCTGGAGGAGCAGCAAAAGCATCTCTGTCTGTGCAGACATGCTGGCATGTTCCTGCCTCGGCTTCACCTCCAGCTGCCTGTGACAGTTCCTGCAGCCAGAGGCCGGCTCCTGCACTTCCAGCTGATCCAGGCATGCAAAATGCAGAGGCAACATTGCTGGCAGGGCAGAGAGAAGCAGCACCCCTTTGGGCTGTGCCTTCCTAACTCAACTGGCAATTGCACTAGCAAGGTAGCACCAGCAGCCCAACTCACAGCAGGAGGCCCTTGCAGACATGTCCTTTAGCTGAGGCTTGGTCTATTGGGCTGTACCTATGCTGCTAAATAATAGAGGGCCAAGTGTCATTGGCTGACTCCTGATGTTGCTTGGGCTAACTCCCTCTGTAGCAGCTTTTCCTGGGGAGAGTAAGAGCAGCACCAACTACAGCCACAGTGTGAAGAACAGGGTGAGGGATGAGGACATATCCAGGCCCTCCCTGCTTGCTAGCACAGCTGGACGCAGAGCCAAGAAGCATAGTTTTAGGTTGCAATTTGAACCTAAATACTTCCCAAAACCTAGCCCCACTTCCATTAATCAAAATGTATTTGAAGAGTCCACTGTCTGTAAAGCTGATGAAAGGCAAGTTGGGAGAGTAATATTTTGACTTAAGCTAGACAGATAAAAGTTATGTTTACATGAATAAGTGATTACCCTTCTTTTTGTTCTTTCATCATAAATATGAGCAATTCTTCACAGCACAGAAGGCAAGAGAACAATTTTTCATGTCTGCACTGGTTTGGTCCACTGTGTGGATCAACTCCTGTAGCTGCTGGTCTGTAACAATGTGGTAGAAACAATTGAGCTGTGTGGCACTTCTATAACTGACTCAGTAGTAACAAACAAAATGGATAATTTAATTCTGTATATTCACATGGAGTTGAAATTCCCTCCTTTACAAGTTTTATTGTTTTTGATGACTCTGAGTTTTTGAAATTTAGATTATTTTTTGAGGCACGGACTTATCTTCAATGTCCTTCATACATAATAGATAGTAACAATACATCCTTCCGCTGATGCACCTCCTTGTATCAATACTAACTTATTCATCTCATCTCACCAATTAAAATACATATTTTAGGAGCCAGTTAAGTGGATTTCTTACTTGAGCGGAGTTACATGCTGCTCCCTGCAGAAGTGTTACAAGCTTCATTGGGCAAGGTGAAAACTTCACCACAAAATAAAATTTCTATATGTATTAGTGGAAACTGCAGACAATTTGCTGACTATGCCACACTTTGGATTACAGAATCACAGAATCTCTTAGGTTGGAAGAGACCTTCAAGATCACCTAGTCCAACCTAAGACCTAACACTAACAATCCCTCCACTAGACCATGTCGCTAAGCTCTGCATCCAGACGTCTTTTAAATACATCCAGGGATCGTGACTCAACCACTTCCCTGGGCAGCCTGTTCCAATGCCTCACAACCCTTTCAGTAAAGAATTTTTTCCTAATATCTAACCTAAACCTCCCCTGGTGGAGGAGGTTTAGCCCATTCTAAGCCCAACTTTAGCCCATTCCCCC
>VXAA01001603.1:4038-104173 GCA_013399115.1 Anseranas semipalmata
GCTACTACAGCCATTCTTAGAATTTGAGGAAATTATTCAGGCCCAGGAATTGTTCTCCTAGGAGAAATGTCACCCACTACTCTTTTTCCCCACGCACTGTTAGTTTCACATTAACGTTACTTCAGTTCATCATTTTATGATGATACTACATTACTGTCTCGTGGTGTAGGTTCTCAGCTTTTTTGATGGGAAATAATCTTTTCGTTGAGTTTTCTTACATATAAACAATACAACTAGGTGCTTAAGTATATTCTCACAAGAGTTAATAACAGGAATTCAGCTCAGGAAAACAGCCAGTTCACTTAAGGATGTTTCAGACCAGGCTGCTGGAGAGCTTAAGATGGTTCTTTAGTGTGTGCGGTAATGACAAGTCAGTGCCCACAAACTTACGATGAAGTCACAGAGGAGAGCAGCAGTCTTTCTTGGTAGTTTTTTCAGGGGATTGGTGTGTGTGTTAACCCAAAATACCTTATGCAATAATTGTGCTGCTTTGTCTGCACCCCAGTGCAGGAAGTTGACCTTTACTGAACGTAGAGCAAACATGGTTCTGCGTTGTTAGTGTATGAGCTAATTGTTTTTATCAAGGAGGTAATGAATTAAGATAATGATGATTTGTTGAGTAGAGGAGGTAACATTTTGTTGTAATTTTTATGACCACTGTATGCGATTCATACAATATTGCTTTGGCCTCTTCTCACCAGCTTTTCTCCTGTCCAGTCAAAGCCGGGTATTATGTTTGAAACTCCTGACCTTGTATATAAAAGCTTGTGTTGCAAAAGAGAAGTTGGTGGCTGGAGAGGGAAATAGCAAATGCTGGAACTATTTGTAAAGAATTGATATTTGGTCCAAGAAGAAAACTGAAACCAATGTCTATTATGGTAATTCTTTAATATAATCAAGAAGCTGTTCATCAGCTTATTCCAAAGCCAGGGAAACTCTTATTTGGGCACCTTTGGTTGAGATGATGAGCGAGTAATATAAAGTGTTATTGAGCACGTGCTTTGTTTCCTACCACGAGCTGTAGTGGAGCCACTGATGTGGGTTATTGAATTGTTTTCAGTGTTATTTAAAAGGTTGTGTATTACAGTAGATGTAGGTGATGCATGAAATGTATAGTGTTTTTTTTTTTTTTTTTTTTTAATCAGAAGATTTTCCTAGATGAATCCCAACAGCTTTTGATACTCCTAACTGTAAAGGGGTGGAAGCAAAAGTGGATGAGTGCTGCAACACTTCTGCTATGGGTACTCCAGGAAAAGAAATGCTCGGATCCCCAGTGCAGCCCTGCTTTTTATGGCTAGCGAGGTGTGTGTTGGCAGCTTAAGCCTATGGGCTTAGTTACTGCTGCTTCAGGCCCTCTTAGATGAATGGGCAGTATTCTGCCGCGTTGTTTATATTTACATTATCAAGCAGTATGCTGTAATTGAAGATCCACTGTAGGGTGGAACAAAGTTCTGTGGATCTGGTGTCCACAGTAGTATGTGTAGTTCGTGGGGTTTTGTTTTAGTTGTAGTCTGGTTCTGGGAACTGAGAATATCCCAAACCCTAGTGGGTATTAGGTGTTCTCCCCGAGTTTTGGTTTAGGTTAATCTGCGAGATGTCCAGATCACGCGTTTAGAAATTACTCTGAGATGCAAACCGAAGCACAGTGAGTGGGGTGACTCAGATTTCCTTGAAAGTGCGCTGCTGATCCAAACTGAAATGCTAATGCAGATGTGCTGATTGAGTCTTGAGGCATCTCGGAGCGTTGCAGAGGGTGTTGAGGTATGCATGGGGCTGGATCCTGCGTTCTCCTGCCTTCTGAGTGCTGTTGTGTGGCCTGCAGAAATTGCACCCGTGCTCGCTAAGGTTTTTTCTTTTCTTGAGTGGTATCTGAATCTTGGTTCCCAAGTTACCGTCCCTGGTTCTGAAGTTTTGTGTCCAAATGACTAATATTAAAACTGCAGTAAATTCTGGAAAGCAGTTCTTTCATGGTTTTACTTCAGTTAATCAAGAATGAAACTAGTAGCTGTGTGAGCAACAGGTTATGAAGCCTGGCTTCCTGTGGCTTGGTGTCTTGTGGTTGGATTTTTTCTGAGCGTAATACTGCAAGCGAGCCCTGAAAGTATTTTTGTGTTTGAGGCGCTTGTAATATATCTGTGCATGGAAAGATGATATCGGTAACAAAGCTGAACTCCTGCAGCACTTGTCCTCAAGAGGCACTAGTTTGGATGGGATGTATCTCCTCGATCCAACTATTTATTTCCACAAAACCCGTACAACGTGGTTATTTTGTGATGTGTTTACCCTTGTGTTAGCTTCTGAATTGTGGCCGGTTTCAGCAGACTGCTTGGGGGTGGGGGAGGAGAACCAAAGCTTGGCTTTCTACAGTTGTATTTTATTTCTTTTCATTAATGGTAGCTCTTCTTTTAATGCATTTTTATATTTACCATTGATTTGAATTTCTTCCAGAAGAGTTAAAATTTGTATTTTTTTTGCCCACAGTGTTTCAGGTAACCTATCTAGAAGTGGGAAATAATGCTTCTAATGCCAATTTGTTTTCTTAATGGAAGCTAAAATCTCCTTCATGAAAGACATATAATTCTTGAGAGTACCCAACATGCTAATTACATCATGATGGCCATACAGTTGCCTCTCATGTATATCGTAGCCTTTTGTAATGATTTATAGGGAACTGGAGACTAGCAATGCACACTGCTACGCACAGTAGTTTTGGTCTATGATTCTACGAGGGAAGTGAATGAGGGTTTTGAAAAATGAATGGTGTATCGATGCCTGGCGTATAGCTAGGTTTGATTTTGAGGGTGGGGGATCAGGCTTTGGAGGGGGAGCGGATTTTTGTTTGTGATCGCTCTCGTGACCTTGAAAAGTTGCTGAAACCCTGTAATGTGCTTTGAAACTTTTCAGTTGACAAGTACTGTGCTTGGGCTACGCGGACTGCAGACTGAGCTCTGTCTTCAGCAAATAAGAGCTGAAGAAATTGTTCCTTTCGGTTCTATTTTAAAAATGTCTGTACTCAAAGCACCGAAGTATAGTAATAAAGTACTTGTTAGGTTTATTTGTTCGAATTCCCCACAGGAATCTCTCTTCCTAGTGAAAAGGTACTCTGCATGCTACGTTATGCAGAAGACCTCACTTCAGATACGGCACTGGTTGCAGGCACTGGTGCCTACTGTCTGGCAGGCAGTTTGATTCTCTGTGGGCCATTTGAGAAAGAAACGTTCATAGCTGACTCTTTGAGAAAAGGCTGCGCTTCCTTCATGTGTGTGTGCAAGACAAGCACGAAGTGCCTTTCTTATTTCAGCTATTGCAATAGCTGAATGCAGGGCTACGAGAGCAGCCCAGTGACTCACCTAGATAGCCATCAGTCCCGCGGCTCAGAAGGCAAAGAGGCTCCGTCCGTCTCGATAGAGCCCCAGCGCACAGTGCAGTCTGGTAGGATCTAAGAGCGTCTCGCTTTGGGTGCTGTGAGTCAGAACTCAAGTGTCACCCCTAAGGAGGTTATTAATAGTGTCTAATTACAGGTGGGGTTTCCAGGCATCTGTAGTATCCAGTACTTGTGGGACTAGTACCCCTAGGTGTATTGAACTGACTCCTCAGGTGTGATGTTTATCCATTTGCTAGTTTGGCATGTTTTCTGTGTCTTTACCTCTTTACCAGAAGACACAGCAAGGGACTTCTTGTCTCACTTTTTTGTTCCTTCTGAAAAAATGGCTTTTTTGATGGGCTTTTTTGGGGATAAAAACCCCCAAACCGCTACAGTATTACCGATGGTATTAAAATATGCAATACTTGGTGTGGATTTGTCACTTCCAGTTCTTTCCCTTACTGATTGCTTAGTCTGGTGGATTTTATTGGAATCATTCACGGTCTGGGTTGTGGCTGATTATGGTCCTCTGAGGGGCACTTCTTAAGTAGTATATGGTTGTGCATAAAACTTCAAATAGTAGTGTTCTTGTACATAAGCAAAATGAAAACAATCTGGTGAAAGCTAGAGCTAATACTGTTTTTTGGTGAAACTGACTTTGTAAATCCTCTGCAAGTGCACCATGATTGAATTGCTGTTTAAAAGATGAACTAGAGGTTCACAGGCGTTGTCGTTAAAAAGATGCTTTAATAGGAGCAATTGCTTGTTTTGTGAGAGGTGAACCAACCCTCCTTTAGATTCTGTGTCCCTTACAATGTAAAGAAACTGGAAGCAGTTCAGGTGACTTTCTTTGAACAGTCATTTGTGGGACCAAGAAAAAGACAAGCATGCTACCTTTGTGGGTGATGATGCAGGAATGGGAATGTTTCACTGTACTTGCTAGAGTCATATAGCTGTTCAGTCTCCTCTGCAGGCAAATCTGAGAGCTTGTCAGTTCTTGATAAATGGTAAAACCCACAGTTTTAAATTTTTCTGCATTTTACAGCTGAAGTAATGATTTGAGTTGCGTGCGATGTAGGAAAAAAAACATTGTTAGGAGTTTGCCATAGTGACGTTGGTGTCTTGCGTCCTACCTTTATATCATAATGAAACAATAGAATTTACTTCACTTCTGTTTTCTCTTTGGTATGCCTTATGCTGAACCACATCTATGCTTTTGTGTTTTTCTTTTTTGCTTTTACTATATATGAGTAAAAGCGTGATGTAGATTAATATGTAGTTTGAAGACCAGTATCTACTTTGTAACTTTAAATCCAATAGGATGACTTCTCACTTGAAACAAAAACAAACCCACAAGAATCTCTAGGCCAGAGAAGAACAACTCTGAAATATTTAATGATCTCAAAATAGTAGCTGTTGTTAACCAGAACAGCTTACTATGTGGTTTTGACTACCGTTACAGTATTGTTTTAATCTAAAGAAAAAAGGAATGCTGTCAATTTGGAAAATCCTGATTTTTGCAGGGGAGGGGATAGTGTTCGAGATTGTCAAAACAACTTTTTTCGCAGGCAATGAAATGGGGCTCAACTTACGCAGTCAGAGGGGAAGAAATAAAATTCCAAGTGTAGTTCAGGATTCTTGAAATAAACGCATGTACTGTTGTTGCCCATGACACGGTCTGAAAAATGTGACTGGGGGAAGTGTTCTGAAACTGTATTTTTGAAACCCTTGTATTAATTCATTCTTGGAAAATATTGCCCTTGAAAAATACCTTATTCTCAGATGTTTTTGACTTACTTTCAATCTAAAAAGCTTTCTGTATTTCTCTATCTGTTCAGAAGGAAAGTAGGGCTCCATCTAGGAAACGTACTAGTCACTACTTGAAGTGATCTTGTTTTCACTGTTGCTTCATTGTTTTGTTCAGGGTTATCAGAGCTAAATGTGTTTTGTATTAGCAAAAGCATGGGGCAGCAATTCCATAACTGAAATAACTCTTTTTTAGAAAGGTTTGTCCAGATATGAAACCTGTCTGTGTTGTCAGTTCCACAAAGAACACGAAACTAAAGTGGAAGATATCGTAATACGTCTTACCATATTATCCCTTCCTCCATTGGTCTTGTTTGCTTGTTTGTTAGTGGTCTGGTTAAAACAGAAGCTCTTGCATGCAAAGCAGACACGACAGACCTGTCATGGATTGTCGTATTTCTGATTGAAGCCTTTCTAAAGTAAGTAATGGTCCTATAACACTGTTGGAATTTCCATCATCCTTTTCTGTTTTTTTTTTTTTTTTTTAGTTGTCATCTTAATCTGTCACTAGTACAAACAGAATCAGTGACCCCGGACTACCTGTGAGCAAGCTTTCTTCTGCACAGTTGTTTTGTTCCAATTTCAGAACTGTTGATTCTTTCCACTTAGTGTTTATCCTCCTTTCCTTGGGTCAAAGTCCGATCCTGTTGCTGAAGGAGAGAAACTTGTGTGAAACAGGAGAGGAAATGAAAAGCAATATTTGTTCTTAGTACATAAGAAAGCCAAAATACTTTTAAAGAACTAAGATCATAAATTTGCTGAGAACTTAGGCTAGTCCGTAGAACACCTGGGTAGGCAGAGCACTGTTCATTGAAGTATTCTTCCTTATTACCTTATCGCTGGGCTGTGTGTTCTGTTCATTTGTCTGTTCAGCATGTGAAAGATCTTTATCGGCAATCTTTTATTGCCAAGTTCTGCTGGCTGCCCCGATCCTACCATAACGCTTGGCCTTGTGGAGGTACCACAGTACTTGGGGAGTATTACTCCTTAATACTGGCAAGGGTAAAAACCAGCGAGTGGAAGTTGACCACTGGCTTCTGTGCTGCTGGGGGATGGGGAGGAGCTGCTTTGTGTTTAGTTTTCATTCTCGCTCCTTATTTTTGTTGACATGGTTTCTCCGAGTCCATTTTATCCTGTTGTGTTCCTTCTTGAGACAGGATTGGGATGGGGGAAGAAGCTTCAGTCTATAGGGCTTCTTTTCCCTGCACTTTGTAGAAAGCTTTATCGCCCTGAATGGTATTGGGGGGAAAAAAAAAAAAGGCAACAAATTAAAAAGTCCTACAGATAGAGGAAAACTTAATGGATGGTGTGATCTCTTCTTGTTATGGATTTAAGGTGTCAGGGAACTGGTAGGCTCACATCTGTCCGAGGAAGCAGGGATTCCTAGGAGGTCGTTGGGAGACTAAAAGGATGTAGTTGGATCGAACTGCAGTGTTCAGGGAAGAGAAGGAAAATTAGGGCTGAAACAATCTCGTGTCATTTTTCCATTATGAGGGGGAAGAGCGATCAGGGTTGTTTGGTTTCACTGCCAAAGTGTAGTGCCTTCAAAACCTTGTGGACAGGACAGAAGTAAACCCAGCACAGTTAAAGCAGCAGCTGGCATGTCATTCAGTCAAAGCTGCTTTTTTTTTTTTTTCTGAATTTCTTCTAGTCTGTAAGGCTTGTGCTACCTCAGTGACAGTGCTGGACACTAGATACATCTGCTTCCTTTGTCGGCCAGGCACTGTTGTTACTTCTTTGCAGCTGTTTGAAAACAATGGATGTAACATCTTGGAAGCTGGCTTGCTTAATGTACACAATCTAGCTTTGTTTTTGTCTCTTCGCTGGGAGTTCATACTCTCTACCTGGACAGCATTCTGTTACACGCCGCCTAGCTGGTGAGCATCTGGTATTCTTCTTAGTTAAAGGTCCTTAGCTTCATTTGTTTTTCTTCTCACTGCTTTTAGTGCTAATACAGTGCAGAAAGAGAGTTCTTGGGAGGCCTGTGCATGCACTCAGCATTTGCTATGGTAATGCTGACTGATTAAGGAAGAGGCTCTCGCAGAATTACCTAAGGAAGTTAGCGACGCCCCTCTTCCTCCTCATGCTGGCACTTGGCTTTGTCTCGGCTCATGGTGGGTGAGACTTGATGATATGAGCATGTCGCTTATCTATTGCTGGGCTTAATTTTGTTTCAGTGTAGCTTCTTGAACCAACTTGCTGCATGAGGATATGAGAGCAACCGCTAACGCAAAGGTTGGAATAGAGGAGTACACGTGGAGGGAGGTGGGTTTACAGCAGTATCAGTTTAGCTTAGCCAGCTTGTGGCAAGACTGCACCCTGACATGTTTCAAAGGAGTTTCTCTTAAGGTGTACATATGAACACTGGTTGTTAAGGCTGTTGGTTTGGATACCCGGTGACCTGTCTTGCCAGTGGAAGTCCTAAATTTACTTGGAATGTTACTGCTGATGGTTTCTTTGCAATAGATGTAGTTATCTGTTGTCACGTGGCTGTCATTCTCTGAACTACTGTAGTAAACCAGTCAGGATAGAAACATCATCAGGTTACATCATCAGAGATCTTAAATTTTATTTAAATGAGAAAATGTAAAGAGAAGACAATACTGGAAATCGTGTCAATTGTGACAGCGTTAGCAGTGTCACCAGCTATATTGTTATACTAAAGTAAAAGAACATGCAATTAAATATTGATGTTAAAACCTCTATTATAACTCAATTATGAATGCCCTCTCTCTTGGATTTTCCCCAAATGCCTAGCCTGCTACAGATGATGATATGACTCCCTTCACAGCGGTCATTCCAGTTTAATTAAATATCAGCACTTTCTGACGAGAAGATCTTTATTCTGTAGGCATGTGAGAATACAGCAGAAACCAAAACTTTACATAGCAAAGGTCATGGCGAGGAGTTTGTCAGAAAGTTCCTGAGGGAGCCAAGCTGTTTTTCTTTGCCTTTTGTCATGTTTGCAAATTTCCTTGGGGGATGAGAGAATTGCCTCTGCTCATCCACTGTGGTGTTGGTATTGTTCACTGCTTAATGTGGAGCTAGAGCTTCTTATCTGCTCCCTGCTTCAAGCACAAGTTTTGGGGAACTGCAGAGGGACTTTTAGGTGAAACGTGAGTAATGTTTTCACTGCTATCAACTACAGTTTGCAGTTATTTGTCAGGTACTGACTCTTTTTGTGTCCAGGAGTTGTTGAATTTGTTCAAGCTCAGGGGTCTCCTTAAAATGGATTTGCTTTCAGCATGGTATGGAAGAAAGTCAAACCATCTGAAAAGGCGTAGGCCATCTGAATTCCAGATAATTCTTTCCACTGTCTGTAGTGAAACACTAAGTTTTCTTGACTGGTTGCTGTTCTTTGCAACTCCTCTTGTTCTTCCCTTTCTCTACCACCAGTTTCTATTATAAATTTTCAGTGGAGTTATGAATACCAAGTTTTCCCTTTTATAACCTGTGCTCTTGTTGTCAGATACCTTGAAGATTAACCAGAAACTCAGTAGCTTGATGATTATGTTCAGCTTGTTGAGACCTGCTTATCTTTATGCACTGAATTCTTATATTTAGGCTTTGGAACATCTGAATTCTGCAAATTGTTGAAGCTCAGAGATCGCAATTTTTTCCTGTTCACTGTTTCAAGCATCCTTGCTATGTTATATAATGAAGAAAACTTTCTTTTTCATGTGCTAAAAACATTAGACAGTGCTTTACTTGAATAGCATTAGCAAGTAGTAGTTTATATCAACCTATAGCAAAACATTGCTGGGCCCTTGAAAACGGTTACTGGAAGTAGCCAGTGTGGGTTTGCCAAGGGTAAATCCTGCTTGACCGACCTGACTGCCTTCTGTGAGGAAATGACTAGGTCTTGGGATGAGGGGAGAGCAGTGGATGTGCTTGCTTTGACTGTCGCGAGTCTTTTGACACAGTGTCCCACAGCATACTCCTATTTACAGTCTGGATGGAAGGATGGAAAGACAAGTGGCTGAAGAGATGGAAAAGAAGATGCAAAGAAAAACAGGCTCAATGGGTGTCAGTTCATTATTCGTACTCTGCCTGGATGCCAGTTACAAGTGGAGTTCCTCAGGGGTCTGCTGTGACCTGCTCGTTTTAACATCTCTATCAATGGCCCGGAGGAGGAAATGGGATGTACCTTCAACAGGTTTGGGGCAGACACAGAGCAGGGTGGCTCAAAGGCAGGGTGGCCATCTGGAGGTACTCAGACAGGCTAGAGGAGCAGGCCTGTAGGAATCTATGAAATTCAGTAAGGACGCATGCCAAGTCCTGCTTCTAGGATCAGAAACCCTCCTGCAGTGCTGTGGGCTGGAGACAGGCTGAGTTGTAGCTCTGCTGAGAACGAGCTGCTTCTGGTGAACAGGAGACTAAATACAAATCAGGCAGGGATGGAAACAAGCAGCTTTATTCCCCTTTAATTGGTGTTTGTTCCACATGTTCCCAGACTGTATCTGTAATACTGCATCCAGTTTTGGTCCCCTGGAGCAGTAACAGCCTTCTGGTGTCTACAAGGATGGATACAAAGATGATGGAGCCAATCTCTTTACTGAGATGTACAGTGGGAAGACACGAGACTGGGTCATAGACTGAAATGGGTGGACATGTGCTGGGAAGTTTTTACTGTGGAGATGATTGTTAAGAGGTTACAGAAGATCCCACAGCAGACAGGTTGTGGCATTGCCTCTGTAGAGGTTTTCAAGACCTGAGAGGATAAAGCCCCGAGCAACAGTGTCTGAGCTCAGCACTGGCTGTGCTTTAAGAAGGAAGTTGACTGGAGGACATCTTAGGTCCCCTCCAACCCGAACCTTTCGGTTCACTTGCCTTCACCCCTTATTCTGAACCCTGAAGTAAAGCTGAGCAATATGTGGAACACTCCTTGGTTGAAGTTGCTGGGGGGGAAGAAGGATGCTGGAAAAGCGAACAATGACAGTATTGCTGGGATTGGTCCAGTTCCCTCTTTGCCCAGGCCTGTGAGAAGAAACTGTCATCCTAGATGCTACATGTGGACGTTTGGAAAATGGGAGGATTTAGCCAGACCCATGCTACTGAAATTATACGCTGGTATATCTCGACGTGGTGGGTTTAAGTGTGATAGCCCTGCTCATGAGTTTGTGTGGGAAGCAACTTTGCTTCTTTCTTATTAGCAAGATAATTTTGGTGAATATTCGCATGTTTTTCTGCTTTTGCTTTTAAAGAAATCTGTAGTAGCTAGTGACAGGATTCTTCGATATGGTTTCTGTAGTTAAGATTAAGTTTGAATCCCAACTTTTAGTCCTTCTTTTCTTTTGAGTCCAGGATCTGTCTATACTTCTTATAAATGATTGCAGTGATACGCCAGGCTTTTTCATCCTCTTTCCCTTTAAACGTGCATACATAAGCATGCACAGGCTCTCTCTCACTCTCTCTGTCCCCGATGTGGTTGTTTGTATTCCTGGTTTGTAAATGAATTTCCATACGCCTATTTGAGGGTGGTGCAAATGACAGTGGATTTTTTTGGTCTGGTAGTGACCATTGAATGGTTTAGCTTAGGTCATCTTATACTTTTTATCTCTAACAAAAGAAAGGTATTCATGTCCTCTTCTGCTGTATTGCCTCAGACAAGTAGGATCTTCTTGACTAACTTGACCACTTCCAGTGGTTCATGTGTTTTCTTGGTTCCACTCAAGAAGCTGCTATTAAGCAGCTCTTGAGCAATGATTTTATTGAATAATGTGTTATTTGGGAAAGAAATTGGTCAGTTCTTCCATTTTACTACTTTCAGATTCACAGGCTCTTTCAGTTTATTCACCCCCTGATATACAAAGAAGAGACTCTAAAGTGAATCCTTATCAGAAGGACAAAGATCTGGAAGAAATTTGACTTTTAAACTGAACTGCGCTCAAGGTAAGACTTTCAAAGTTGTCCATGGTCAGATGGCAAAAAGCATGAATACTGAGGCTTGCGAAATGGAACTACTTCTCGTTTGTCAGTTTTCTTGCATATTATACTTTTCCTGCAGCATATTACGAACAGTTATTAATTATTAAATATCGCATAATTCCGCAGACATACACTGTGATCAGGCGCATATAAGCTAGCTGTGTCTGTGTTCTTTAACTAAAACAGTTAAGCAAGTTGGTACATGGAACTAATGTTTACTATACAAAGCTGTCTTTTGGGTAGCATAGGTGTTCATACTTCTAAAACTGATACACTAATTTGCATGATATAAGATGGAATGCCTTACTAAATTGTGCACGTTAGTAACTGTCTTTGGTTTGGTTGAAGGTCCTGTGCTGAGCTTCTTGGAATTTCTCTTTAATGCAACTGCACCTGGAGTGCCCTGTCCAATTTCAAAATATCAGGGGGTAATTCTGAAATCAGAGGGCAGGTTTGCTGCATTTTGGGAGGAATGGTAGGTGCATTTCTTTCAGTAAAGCCGTAGCTTCAAGCACCTATACAGTTGTCATCTCTCTGCAAATTAGAGCACTGATCAAGCGGTAGGAGTCGTTAACATCATTCAGCAGAGCGATGCTATTGCCTTCAGCTTCCATGCGCGGTTTAACAGAACGTTTCATAAAATATTTGTTGTATCACTCCCAGCCCCCAAGGGAAGAATAGAGAGCGTAACTAGGTTTGGGGAGATAAAACCCATAGCAGACAGAGTGGAGTTCCCTCTGGTGGGACCAGTCTCAGGGGGAATGTTGAAGGACAACTGTTGACTGGGCTAGCATCATATTCATGGTTCTCAGAGGGAGGAACAGAAAAGGTGGTTCAGAAGAATGGAGACACATAGATACCCCTTGCGACAGCAGATAGTGTGAGGAGGGGGATACAAGGCCACAGTATCCAGCTGTAAAACAGATGGTGGAGACCTTCACGTGGAGTCAGAAGGACATAGATGTTTTGGGGACTGTAAAGTCTAGGTAGTGCCTGTTGTAGGCAGCTGGTTGCCTAATGCCAGCCCTTCCCTTCTGTGGAGGGTGGGAGTCAGGGACCTATTGAAACCGGCAGTTACTGTGCTGAATTCAGCACTTGCTTGAAGGTTCGGATCAGCAGACTTTTGTTCACCTAACTATTTGTAAATTGTTATGCCTGTGTAGGTTGTTTTTTTTAGGTTGTAGGTTTTACTGAATTTACCTGTATAATCCCCAAGCTGAATGTCTACTTTGAAGAATTTAACAGTTTAAAAAGCAAATTCTTTCAGTTATCATTCTGCAAAGGCATGAATACTTAAGAGTATCCCTTTTGTGAGCCCTGATTATTTTCTTTATGGATACATAGTTTAGTTTGGACAGTTTGTTAAACCTGTTATAGCGTACATACAGTTTAAGCTTGACGTGTTCTAAAGTCTAAGACTAAGATGTGAGCTTTGGGAGATCTAGGTACATAATTTTAAAATATCTTGTCGTGTTGCCTCTCTAAGCAGGATGACAGCGTAGGGTGTCTACCCCCTTGCTGTTCTCTTAGGCATCTTGGTGTGAAGATGGTGTACCCATTGCCACTCGCATTCCAGCAAGGGAATGTCTTGCGGCCAACAGTGGGTAGGAGCAGTAACCTTTTGTGGAACTGGAGATGGTGTCTTAATCTGTTATCCAAAACTGCCTGCAGCTGATGTCTGACCTGATGAATAGCATAAAATAAACATTGAATTATTAACATGCTTGTTTCCCGGAATCCTTTTTGCTGTCAGGTCTATGTAGACCTATCATAACTGCATTGACTGCCACTAAGCCCTTGAGCACCATCTCTGATACTGATTTCTTGAAAACTGGCATGGTCTTTTTGCATGTTAGGTTTAACATTCTTATTGCTAAAATTGCCCTTTGAATTTTTGCAGGTATATTTCAACATGCATTATAATGCTTGCATAGTGGCAAAATTAAAGCAGTTATTGTCTCAATAGATATACTTGAAACTTCAGCATTGAAATATATTGTAAATCAAAAGAGTTTAAGCTGTTGATTAAAAGTGAGTCGAACTGATTTATTGTCAAACTGAAGTTGCAGTACTAATTGGAGAAAACTATCTGAGTATTTAAGCTTGCAAGTTGCCAAATGGCTGCTTCTTGCCAAGTACTCCTCTGTTTAGATGACAAGTGAAGCAGTTCAGATAGCCTCAATGCAGATACCTGAAAAAGATTCCATGTGTCCAGGCAATGATATTGGAGACTGCTGCCAGAAAAAAAGGTAATGGAAACTTGCTTCAGTCTGCAGTTCCTAGAGATAGTAATTTTTTAATTAGACTTCAGATATTTTCTTAGAAAGCTTCTTTAATATGTAGAAAACATAGAGCATGCTATAAAAATGCAGGGGGCAGTACTGTGTTCTCTAAATAATCTGAAAAGCCATCTGTGGTCTGAAACGTAACTTTCTGTGACATACTGTGGATTGAATAGTACGTACCATGTGATTACAACTATATCGATCCTCCTACAGTATGGGAGTATATCATTACGTATCATGTAGAATCAGCTGTTTCTCTTCAGCATTTGTTCATAACTGACTTCCTAAAAATGCTTCACGTTCCTCATTTGAAATGATCAGTTTAACTGGGCTGAATTAGGAAGGTGATCAATATGTTTTAGCAATGAGAGAGCAAATTTCTAGGCAGATAAATGCACTTAAAAATTTTTAAGGTGTCTTTTTTAAGTGTTGAGTCTCTTCATGCTCATACAATACTGTTACTGAAATACCTTTGCTAACAGGTATGAAAAATTTCTTACATGGTAGAGACCAAGGAAAACCTTTAGACCAAGGTTCTAAAACTAACCGAGGTATAAAAATAACAATGTATGTTAATGATTCCTATTTGGAGGCTTCAGTTTCTGTATGAAGTATTTGATTGTAGTTCTTTTGCAAGATTAAGTGTGTGTATGTGTAGGCTGTCAGTTGACATAACAGATGTTTGAATTCTCTCCTTCCAAGTTGTGTGCTTTGCAGCAAGCATTGAAATATCTATAGCATAATAAATGTTAATACTTGGGCTTTATGGTGCAGATCTGAATGTTCTGGTGATTTTGTTATGGTGTTGAATGACCTTTTTTACATTTAATTTAAGCTCTTTTGTGCATAAACCTACAAGTGGATCTGGTTTTGGCTTTTTTTGGTCACATTACCAAGTAGCAGAGAACTTATTCTTCCTGTAACTGTCTGTACAGGAACATTATTTGAGTGTCATCATGCGACAATTGCAGGGCAACCAGGTGATCAGGCCCAGTCAGCATGGGTTTATGAAAGGCAGGTCCTGCTTGATGAACCTGATCTCCTTCTATGACAAAGTGACGTGCTTAGTGGACGAGGGAAAGGCTGTGGATGTGGTCTACCTTGACTTCAGTAAGGCTTTCGACACCGTTTCCCACAGCATTCTCCTGAAGAAACTGGCTGCTCATGGCTTGGACTGGCGTGTGCTTCGATGGGTTAGAAACTGGCTGGGTGGCCGGGCCCAAAGAGTCGTGGTGAATGGAGTTAAATCCTGTTGGAGGCCAGTCACCAGTGGTGTCCCCCAGGGCTCAGTATTAGGGCCAGTTCTCTTCAATATCTTTATCAATGATCTGGATGAAGGGATCAAGTGCATCCTCAGTAAGTTTGCAGACGACACCAAGTTGGGTGCATGTGTTGGTCTGCTCGAGGGTAGGAAGGCTCTGCAGGAAGATCTGGACAGGCTGGATCGATGGGCTGAGGCCAACTGTATGAAGTTCAACAAGGCCAAGTGCCGGGTCCTGCACTTGGGGCACAACAACCCCAAGCAGCGCTACAGNGCACCTTGAGTATTGTGTTCAGTTTTGGGCCCCTCACTACAGGAAGGACATCGAGGTGCTGGAGCGTGTCCAGAGAAGGGCAACGAAGCTGGTGAGGGGTCTGGAGAACAAGTCTTATGAGGAGCGGCTGAGGGAGCTGGGGTTGTTTAGCCTGGAGAAGAGGAGGCTCAGGGGCGACCTTATCGCTCTCTACAGGTACCTTAAAGGAGGCTGTAGAGAGGTGGGGATTGGTCTCTTCTCCTACGTGTCCAGTGACAGGACGAGGGGGGATAGGCTAAAGTTGCACCAGGGAAGGTTTAGGTTGGATATTAGGAAAAACTTTACTGAAAGGGTTGTGAGTCATTGGAACAGGCTGTCCAGGGAAGTGATTGAGTCACCATCCCTGAAGGTATTCAAAAGACATTTAGATGTGGAGCTTAGTGACATGGTCTAGTGGAGGGCTTGTTAGTGTTAGGTCATAGGTTGGACTGGATGATCTTGGAGGTCTTTTCCAACCTAAATGATTCTGTGATTCTGTGATCAGCAGTGTTCAAGCTATTTTTTTGTCTGCTATGATGGCTCACCTTTAGTTCATTTGTATGTGAAGAGTTACCCTCAGAAAATGAGGGAAGAATGAAGACATCACTTGCATTCTTGCAGGGAGGGCAAGTCTTCCCTCTAATCATCAGCATTGTATATAAAGCAAGTAAAAGCCGCTCAAGATCCCCTACAGATTTGATACAAGTTGATTTCTGTCATTGTCAAACAAATCAATGTTAGTAAATTCTTGCTGTATTTTCTGTATCTGGTGCTAACTGAAATACTTGTTATCTTTTTGCTTATTTCTCATTCTACTTTGTGAAGTTTAAAGTCCTCCTAGATTTTAGATATACTTGTAGTCCCTATTAAGATTGTATTATACATGTAAGACTGGAAAAATGGTGTTTGTTGTCATGCATATAGCTGTGATGGCTTAATATCCCTGATAGATAGAAGGGATGCTGTTGTACCTTTGAGAATGCTGTGTGGGATATTCACTCTAAATACAGGATCTGTACAGAAAGACATGCTGTAGAAGCAGGGTTTAAACTTCTTCTGTCAGGTGCAGCAGGAATGGAAGATGTAGTGTTGAAGATAATAACTCCTTATTGCTCCAGCGGTTCTAGTAGCCAGATTTCATTCAGTTTACTCGTTCTCAATGCACTGCTAGCCAGTGAATTTGGGTGAGGTTCTCCACCCAGATAAAAGTTTACCTTTGGGAACTCTCTAGCTGTTAGCTGGCTTAAAAATCATTGAAGACTGTTCATTGACAAATGAATCACGATAGTCTTCTGCAGAGAATCTGTTCTTCCACTTTGTGAGCGCTTCCTGTGAGAAACTTGCGATTGTTACTCCTTTGAAAACTGCCGGGCTTCCTGCCTGTATCGTGCTAGAGCATCTTGGAGCTCAGTCAACTTCTGTGTCCTAGCAATAAAACAAGACAAGTATGTCAGATTTTCTATACCTCTTCATCCTACAATATTTTGAAGTGTGTAACAGTGGGAGTTCTTGATTATCTGAATGCACACACTTGCCACAGAATTGACCGATCTGAAATCTGTTGCTTTCTCGGATTTTTGCTGGGAACTGCTTCTTTAGAGTTCTTTACAGGCTTAAGATGTTTTCTTGAATGGCTTAGCAAGAAAGGGGCTAAGCCCTTTCTATTTCATAATCAACAGAGAAAGTTTTTATTCCCAAGTTTACTTCTGAATTTGAATAATGCTGTGGTTTACTAACACCTTGCTTTTCTGCTGGGGAAAGGGATGCCAAACTCTGGATGTTCTTTTTATACCGCTGTAGTAGCTAGGGTGGGCGAGACATTCTGCTTCTGTGTTAAGTGAGGTGTGGTTGAGGGACATGCCGTTTTAGCCCAGAGGACTTCTGAATAGATGTGCTTTGTAATGTTATCAGATGACAAGTGTGGTGAATTCTTTGTCAGAATGTTTGACAAGTGCTCGGGTTGTGATTTCTGCTTGTTTGAAGCAGAGGGGTATTTACCAAGTCTCAATAATCCACCTGGAGTGACTGTATTTTTTAAGCATTGATTTGGAGGCCAGATGCTCACAGGAGTAACAAATGGATGGATAGTTTCAAACTGACTCATTAGCTATTGCTGCCTATCGACTTAACTAGCAAGATGATAAATTTACCTCATGGGGATAAACCATAAGGATACGTTCAAAAGATGGGCACTTCAGTAACAGTAAACATGACTCTTATGTTGCCTGTGCAAATCACTCTGGTGTGCCTGAGCTGGAGTTCTGAATCCCCGTCAGGAAGACGGATGCTTGCAGACTCTGGCCTTTGCAATTAAAACAAAAGAAAACAAAAAAACAACTCTAATCCAGGCAGAATATGAACACATCTTCTATCTGCTACTCCTGAAGTGCCACGGATGGCATAATGCATGTCTAGAACTTACTCTGCATTATGGACGTGGTGTATGATATTAAAGACTTCTGCAAGCTCTTCTCCAGAAAGTCCTAACAACCCCAATAAACATGTTTGTTCAAAGTAAGTCTCCTACTTACAATTCTTCTTTGTAGTTTTGAGATTTTTTTAAAAGAACGCTGCCGTATAAATGTAATACATTTATAAGTCTTGGAGATCACCTTTCTTCTTAGTTTTGATAACAACCAAATACTTGAAAATGAAGTTTTATACTTGAATATTTTTACTGAAGCGTGTTACGTGGCCTTTTCCTTAAGCGTTCCTGAACTGGATGTTTGAAAAGATGTCCAATCTAACTGTTTAAGAGATCATTTGATATTTCCATGCTTGAGTTCTGCTAATCATAGCTGAAACAATGTGAGCTCATGGATTACAGGAGAACAGAGAAGTAAGCGCTTGCTAGTGATCTCCCAGTAGGCAAGTGTGGATTGTATACATGCATTTGCAGTTCTAGTAAGGCTGGCTTTCAGTGTTTCTTCATCTTACGTTTGTATAATTCAACAGAGTTTTTGAGTTACTCATCGACTAGATGAACGGTCTCTGCTTCAGGCATTCAGTTATACCAGCATAACTATCTGTGTGGCTGAGTTACAGGGATTAATGTGGAAACAGGAACGAGCTGCTGAGAGCAAATATTGCTTAAGCTGCCTCTGCTGCCAAGAAATCTACATAGCCGCAATGTGAATTTAGTGATCTAAGACTTAACCAAGAGAGAGTTAGAGAACTTAGGAATTCAAGATGTGCCTTACGAATATCTATTAAAGATAGGCCTGCAGAAAAGAAAGTTGTAACTGTTTTCTAGATGTATCAAAAGCCAGGTTTCTGATGCTGTAATTGAAGTGAAGTAATATTTAGAAGTATGAACCTAACTAGAATGCCAAGCCCGTAGTATTACTGAGATTTATACTGCTGCTAAATACAATGCTAACAGCATGTTCCCATTGGAAATTCAGACTTGAATAGTTCAACTGATTAACTTGCAGTTAAAATGTTGAACTGCCAACTTCACACTGCTAATCTAAATATTCACCAGAACCCCAAGTAAAGTTATTTCAAGACATCTAGCATTGTAAGAAACCCTAGATTTTAATTCTAAAATGCGGTGAAAAGATACTGCTGTACTTCTTGCAAAACCTGGATATTAGTTTAACTGCTTCAAAAAGGCTAAAGCACTTAACTTGCTTCTTAGAAGTTTTATTTTCAAAGTCTTCGTCATTCTCTTTCCTTTAGATGTTGTGATAATTAACATTTTAATGCAGCCTCAGCATTTGTGAGAAAAAACACTTTAAAAAAAGCCAAGTCTGCTCAGTTTTGGTTGATTCACAATATTGGCGTATAGAACCAAGAACCACTCAGCAAATGCAGAGAAAATTCATTATTTTTGTTACAAAGGATGAACAACTCGCTTTTTAGGCTGAAAGTTGTACATTGCCACAAGTAGTTACACAGACATTAATTGCTGGTCTTCATTTGGGCTTTGTTATTTATGTAGGTCAACGAAAAACTGCTGCATGAACTTGCACAACGAGTGCACTCCTTTGGTACTTGCTCTTATTTTACTGTAAAATCAGGTAGCCTAATGTATGTGGGGGGGGATATTATCTTACATGCACTGTATGTTGGCAACATGCAGTTGGGAAGTTGCAGTATACTGGCTAACCTGCAGTAAGCTTACAGTATTGCTCTTTTCCTTCTCCCGCTAGTGTCGTAATCTTCTGTAAAATCTTTTACTAACTTTTGCATGACTCACAATTTGGAGGGATGATATCAGCAGCAGTAGTATTTTGATGTCATAAAGTCAAATATGATGCATTAGGTTTTACCTTGCTTTTGTTGATGCTCTGGGAGTGGGCTGGTTGGTTTTGTTTTAAAGCATCAATGATTTGATTGTCCTTAAAGTCAGAGTTGTAGCTGGTTGTGGAACAGAATAAAAAGTGTATTTCTGGTGCTTCTCTGACCAGAGTCTGAAAACTTGCAAAGGACTGGATGGTGTAGTGGTTTTTGCTTGTTTTAACATTAGGATTCAGCTTGAGGATCATTAGTGCTTTGCCATCAAGGTTGTTTAATATGTATTTAATAATCAGAAAGACTAGCATGTGATGTCTACCCTTCAGTAAAGATGGCAGGGTTCTTCAAATTTCTCAAGATTCTTGCATGCTTATTTTTTTTCAATGTGCTTATTGTCGAATGTTGGTTTCAGTTCTTTAGCAGCGATTTACTTGTGATGGCTTTTGCTGTGTAGTCTTTTGCTTCTGAAGAAAATACTGTACACATAGTGAAACGCAAATTTTTAGTCAAGGGATGTTTTAGTTACACTCAGTTAAAAACTGTACTACTGCAGATGTCCTAGTAGCAAAGTTGATAGAAACTTACGAACTTAGCCCTCTTCAAGTAAATATTGAGATACCCCAAATGTTCAAGGAGCCCATATAAAATGCTTAATACATTTTGTAATTCTCTTAAGCCTTTAATGGGAGGCATTCAGCTTTATTCTTGTGGTGTAGCTTATGATTGGCAATCTACGCAAAACCAGCTTATTCGGAGAGGTAAGAGTCACTACTGTGCAGAAGTAAACAGGAGTAATGTCTCCTCTTTGTGCAGGGCTCAGTGGTGGAGTATCTCTCGAGGTATTTTTGTCTTTTTTTGAAACACTGAGTATCCATATTCCACGCTTCTGAGAATTCACATGGACAGAATGTGTGTGAATAGGAGCGTATTCTGGGGTAAGATGCTCTTAGCTCAAAATGTCTCTCTTTCAATCCACCCCCATGTAAGCAACCTGTCTCCAGGCTAGGAGTCACCCTTGTCTAATGAATGTTCTGACATCCTCTGTAGAGTAGAAGAATTTGGGATGGGTCAAGGCTTTCGCTTCTGGGGATCATAATGCTTGTCTTCCGGTCTGCTTTTGTGAGTCAGCCGCTCCCCGAGGCGGCTGGAGCAGCATCAGGAGAACCGAGGCTCAGGCGCCCTGTGGCCTCGCAGCTGAGGCGATCCGGAGGTGGGAGACGCTGTGTGAGGGGAGCTGCGTCGTGGTCGCGTTAGGCAGTCCTGCCCCGGTCGCTGCTGTACTTAACAAGGGGGAGTTAGGCTGTTTCCTGCAACTTTGTGGATCTGTGCTTTTTGTTTTTTTGTTTTTTTTTTTTTTTTCCTCTGAAGTTCTCAGGTACAGCAACAACTTTTTTTTTTTACTGGTGAACTTCATAACTTTTTTGGGGGAAAGCTTTTGCCATGTAGTCCAATACAATGATTTTAGAATATTTGCTGTCTAGTTCTTCCAAAATATTTCTTCACAGTTCATTAATGATTTAGTGGATGCTTTTGTAGTTTCAGAATATTCTGAGCAAATCTGAATCAGCAGCAGCTGCTGGTTCTGCATTTCTGGCACTTGCCTGAAACGTATTTTCTAAGCTGGTTCAGAGAGCTAAACTGGCGGAAAATAATTGACTTTTTCTGACTTAGTTTGGTTCATTGAACCATCCATCCTGTTGTGGTGCCTAGGAAAGAATGATGGGGAAACCACAAGGGCTTGCAGCAGTGTGATACTGCACGCATAAAGCTAACTGAGCCCTTCCAACTCTTCTTCAAACAGTAGCAAAGTATTCCTTCTTTATGAGGATCAAGAAAACACAGATGCTTTCTGATGGTTGAAAAAGACTGGTTACTGTTTGGAAGAGGCCAAACATAATGAAGTGTTGTCATAGCTCTGTTCTTTAGCCTTAAAGTCTGCAGTATGTCCCCTTTATGCCTCCTTCAGCTCATCAGAGCTGGCCAGGCTTTCAGAATGTGCGGTAATCAGTTTAAAATCATCAGTGTTACAATAAGGCTTGTATTTCCTTCGTGCCCCAGACAAAGCTGGCTGTTATCCAGAATTCTTCCTGTGATAGTTCGTTCTACCAGTGTACTGTCATGGTAACTTTTGTAAGATGCAGTGGTTTGTAAGATTAAATATGTAGTCCCTGATCCATGAAGGAATTTGGGCATTTGCATCCCGTTCAAAATAATGGGATTTAGGTGCCTAGATGCTTGTGTAGATATGTATGTTTGAATTGTTAGTTAACTAATAATTATGCATTTTAAGCTGAATTTGAGATCAATTTTATTGAAACTACTTTTAAAGATGTAAATGATTGTTATTTCAGATATACTGTAATATTTCAGATATACAAGTAATGCTTGAAAAGCAGTAAGCTTCAGCAGAAAAACTGTGCATTTTTACATCTAAGCAAGCAGAGTAGAAAATGATACTTGCTGCGCTTGGTGGATTTCAGTCTTGTCAAACACTCAGTGTGTATTCTGTCACTTAAGCAGGTGAATAAAATTAAGCGAATGGCACTTAAGTTAGCTGGCATGCAAAAGCTATCCCTTCTATAACTGAATTTTAGGACTTGAATACCAGATAATAGGCTAGGTGACTCTTAAGTGCTAGCCTGTGCTGGTGAAGCAAATTGGAGAAAAAAAAATCTGATATTTTTTTTTGTTATTAGCACGAATCTTTAATATACTGTTTTATAGAATGCATTGAAAGGTCTTTTGACATCCAGACGTAGATGTAGTTCATGCAGTTCTGTTTTTCAGGAATACAGCTCTTTCTTCAATTCATGTACAAATCTGTTGTATACCATCTGGAATAGCTAACTACTTTCTTTGTTTCTTTCTAGGAAATACCAAAATAACGCAGATGTTGTGTCCTGTACTGTTATCTCAAGGTTTTGCAAGTCATTCTGTTATGTGCTTCTTGGCAGCAGGAATGTAAACTAATTCTTTCAGCACTGAACTAGAACCTTGACAAGGTTGTGATTACAGGTAAGAACAAATTCTGCCTCTTGGAAATTTATGGGAAGGCATAATCACTTCTTTGCTTTGACTGTGTTTTAATTTGCAATTTGTAATCGACTAAGACTTTAACATAAATTTGAGAACAGATTGGATAAAAGATTGGATGTGTTTTTTCTTCCTTAATTACATTTGAATTTTGCTTAATCTTATTTAAAATAGGGAGAAAGTATAACAAAGTATAGCTTCTCTCTGCTATAGTACAAAGTGCTGTTAATAAATGGAAAAAATGTGATTTTTCAACACCCAAATGCATGCTGACCCAGATTTTGAGGAAGCTATTTTCTCGCACAAAAGACGGTATAGTGTCAGTCAGTCATGAAGCGTTTTGCCACCGTGAGCTGAAATCGGCTTACTGTCTGCGTGTGGCTTTTCTTCCCCCTCAAGGTTTGTACTTCCTTAAACGAGCTAATAGCAGCAGTACCGCTTAAGCTACCCTTTTTAATCAGTTACAGAAAATCTCTAAGTTGTTGTTACAAGTCCACCCTAGCTTCAACTCTTGAATGACCTTTTCAAGGGGGAAAGGTTGATGTCTTCTTCCAGGTCAGTGAAAATGTTTTGGCTGCTGGTTTTCTATCCTAACTTTATCTGACAGGCTGAAAGGGGATGGTGATAACTCTTGTCCCACTACTCAGTCACTATCTGCTCAACCCGTGTGTAGGGAACTAAAATTCAGTTCTTTTACTCTAATTTCTTTTAAAAAAATGGTAAATTAAATGCTACAAAACTGTATTGGTAAAGCACAGAAAACACCACAAATCTGTCATAGCAACTGCATGTTTTGTTTTTCTGAATGATTTACTTCCGTTTTTAAACAGTGTGTGTGTGTGTGTGTGTTTTGAAGACTATCCACGAAATTGCTTTATTACATACGCTGAATCTGCAGAATTATGATGAAGTTAAAGCCTTTTAGTCTTGGTTTCACATTTAGGTATCTTTGACGGGAAGAGTTGCTTGCCTTAGTTGTTTGCCTTAGGCTGTACTTATCAGCAGTGGCAGGACCAGAGTCTGGAATGTTGATATCGAGCAGTCTAATATGTCTTACTCTGAGGTTGGATGATGCATAGGTCAATGGCAGGTTTGTGCCAGGAAGGTGGCATTGATTCTTCTGCTGCTATAAGGAAAGAAAGGTTCAAATGTTTTTTTCGTTGTTGTTTTCTGTTGTTTTGTTGTTGTTTTTTATTGTTGGTTTTGTTTTAGATGTGGTTGGGATTCTTTTGTTGGTCCTTTTTTTTTTCCTGTTGTATTGATTCAATATTTATATATAATTTGCAATGATGTAACATTGAAAAAAGGCACAACTGTTCTTACACTGTCATGGACTAATTTTTTGCTGGAATGGACCTCTAGCACTCATCTAGTCCAACCCTTCTGTTTTCCTCAGATTTGTGTGTGTGAATCAACAAGTCACCCCTCAATTAAGTAAATAAATGGTTTAGTGTTTTACTGTGATTCTGCAGACATGCTGCAGAACAATTACTCTGGTCTTTCAGAGCTAGTTGGGAACAATTAATTGATCATATGAATTAAGCATTCATTTCCACCTTATTTTCACAAAAATGCATGTGAAGCTTTACGTAAACAAATGTTGAAAAAGATTAGAGAAGTTGTATTAAATGCATAAACTTAGAATAAGGAAGAACTCATTTTTAGTGATGTATTGCTTTGGGCTAATGAGTAAAATAAATTCTTCAATTTTGATACCCATTGTGTATTGGCTAAATGGTGACTCTTTCTTCAAAATCAGGTGTTATTTCTTTAATAAAAACCTGGTTGGTGGTAGTTTGAGAAGGCGCAAAGTAAATTTAACTCATAAAATAGCTGGTCTCTTATTGAATTTAGAGGAGGAAAAAAAAAGATTCTGCATAGAAGTAACTGTAAACTTTAGGGAAGGATCGTTTTTATACTAGGTCAGTGCTTTGTACTATCCAAATGCTACACACACACCTCTGTTTTGAATAGCCCAGTAAAGAAGGGAGAACTTGCTTATTGGCTGCTGGAAGTATGAGCTGATATAGGCAAGCAAAAGGAATTTCAGTTAATATTGTGGTATATAAATCTTCGTAATGAACTGCTTGAGAGAGTCCAGTGCAGAGCCACAAAGATGATTAAGGGAGTGGAGCATCTCCCTTACGAGGAAAGGCTGAGGGAGCTGGGTCTCTTTAGCTTGGAGAAGAGGAGACTGAGGGGTGACCTCATTAGTGTTTATAAATATGTAAATATGTAAAGGGGGAGTGTCAGGAGGATGGAGCCAGGCTCTTCTCAGTGACATCCAACAATAAGACAAGGGGCATTGGATGCTAGCTGGAACATGGGAGGTTCCACTTAAATATGAGAAGAAACTTCTTCACGGTGAGGGTGACGGAGCACTGGAACAAGCTGCCCAGAGAGGCTGTGGAGTCTCCTCTGGAGACATTCAAAACCCGCCTGGACGCGTTCCTGTGTGACCTGATCTAGGTGTTCCTGCTCTGGCAGGGGGATTGGACTAGATGATCCTTCCAATGTTCCAATGATTTCCCAATGATTGGACTAGATTGGACCCTTCCAATCCCTAACATCCTGTGATTCTGTCATAGTATGGTCAGTAGGAAACAAACAAGTACGGTGCAGTCCACTGGGTGGTACAATAAAGCCACACCTCATTGTAGACTTCAAGTTAAGGACAAAATGTGACTTCAGAGTTGATGAGCTTGACTTGGTAATAGCCAATTTAATCAAGCAGACCCATCTCACTCAGGTGCCTGTGCACCAAACTCCTCCTTCAGGATGTCACAAGGACATGAATACTGGTTTGCACAGAGCTAGCTTGGCTTCTAGAGACCTGAGCCTTCACTGTTCCCATGGGGGTTTAGAAACAATAGTATGTTTACTTTGCACTGTCTGGACCTGATATGGTTGTACTTGGTGAACTAGCCTGGGTATTTGTATCTTACATGTCACTCTTTGTATGGTTAATCTCTAACTCAAATAAAATTGGAGTTTCCTCAACGGGGATTAAGTTTCCCAGACTTCATAATGTTTGGAGGAAATACTGTTAAAGAAAATCTGAACTTGTTACCTGGAAAACTAAGATGAGTGACATTAAATGAAGAAATTTGCTACTCTAGAGTATTTCTTACTGAGAATGGCATCTGCATTTCTCTTCTTTGGTAAGTCCCTGGTTGAGGTGCCAATATGAACTGAGGGCTTCTAGATGTCAGGTGGCACACTAGCAATCACAGAATTATGTGTAGCTAACTAGGGAGAACACTGCATACTTTAAGTTTTCATTTGGCCACAAAAGTTTGTGAATTTGACCTCTGCAGTTTATGTAAGGGTGATGCTGCATGTACTGATAAAAGCTTGGTGACTGTAAAATGTATCAGCCTGAGCACTGATGATGGCTTTGTACTATTTGCTATGATTGCAGAGGTAGGTTCAGAGTCCACTTTCAAGTTTCCTGTTCCAAGACACCCACTCATCTTGGATGTCTGAGATATGATCTCTAACTTTGCACCTACCAGACTGCATTCCAGAAAAATAAGAAGCCACAGCATAAAAGCGTGGAACTTAGCCATGAGAGACAGGCAGTTGTCGCATAAACTGATCTTGCAGTTACGTGGCTTCATCCATGTTCTAATAAGGTGTTCATCCATGTTTTAATAAGGTGCAAGAAAGCAGAATATGAAATGAACTCCTGAAAAGGCAAACTTTGACATATTTGTCACTTTGCATGGTATATTCAGTTGATATACTATGAGTGCATATTTGATAGTTCTTTAAGCTGCCTGCACAGTTTTTGTGTAGTTTTACTTCATACCAGTCTTCAAACTTAGATTCTCAATAGTTACAAAATTGCATGGGATAGAGCATAATTTAAATTAGTTTTGAGTTACAAATGCTATGAAAGTGACTTCTCTAGGTAGTCACCTTTCCTTACCCTCTGACTTAATGTCAAGTCAAGGGGCAAATTTGTGTGTGTTTTTTAGCTTCATACTTAAAGTTCATTTTATTTCAAATCTTGGAAAACGGTTTCTTGGTTTCCTAGTGCTTGATTTGGGATTGAGGGCATTCAGTCATCTTCTGCATTAACTCTATTGCAGTATTTCCTGAGTAGCTTAAGTATATGTACCCAGC
The DNA here is from genome assembly GCA_013399115.1 of Anseranas semipalmata. Taxonomy (NCBI): domain Eukaryota; kingdom Metazoa; phylum Chordata; class Aves; order Anseriformes; family Anseranatidae; genus Anseranas; species Anseranas semipalmata. Next base: position 30,375 of record VXAA01001603.1, read on the forward strand.
ACCTAGTTCTAAAAGTACCCCAAACCTTAAGACACGGTGCTTCCATATAATGTTTCTAATTACTTAGATGCATTATCTGCCTCACAGTAACTTTAAAATCTCATTTTTTTGAGATTTTATCAAGCTATTCAAAATTTATCTGCCAGTTGGACTGCAAGTGCATATGTGTTTCTGGTGTTAACAGTGTAACTAAAAAGGTTACTAGGTCTTAACCTAGCTCCTGGTGCTCCTTTTCACTCACTCCCACTGTCTTCTCTGTTGAAGGTTACTGTTGTCTTGGATCTGCTGTCTAAGCTGCTGGCTTCTAAACCCTCTGCAAAGTCAAAAAGTTCTGAAATATTAAAGCTAATTTTGCGCCTCTTCAGTGAAACAGTTTAAAGAGCTACAGCAATAACATTTCAGCCAGCAGTTCTGAAAGAAAAGAAATTGCTGGCACAATATAGTGGTGAATAGCTGAAGCATAGCAAATTATATTTTCAGGTATTGCTGTGGACATTGAAAATGAATGTAAATCCCCAGCTTTAAATACTGTCAATGATTGTTTTGTACCTCTAGACCAGCTTAAAGTAGCTGGAGCATATTCTGAAATCTTACCTCCTTTTTAACTTGCTGGTTTAAAGGTAGTGTGGTGTGAGTTTTCTTGTGTGTTTTTGTTCCAACCTCCTCCCTCCCAAAACAATAAAGATTCATAAATTCGTTTTGGAGTTACAGCTGTAGCTCTTAGGCACGTATCCTACCTGGTATAGGCAAAATTTTGAACTTCCTGGTTTAAAAGCCTATTGAACTTTTGGCAGGAAAAGTTTTTGGTAGTAAGCTCTATATTAGAGTTTTATCTTGATACTCAGTTTCTTTGTATCAGTATGAAGTGAATCTTTGGTCAGCTGTGTCACTGGGATCCTTCCTGATGTTGACTCCCAACCTGCTCCTTGGCCACAGTTTATTTAAAAACTAACAAAAAACTCAAAACGAAACAAACCCCATAGTAAGTGGATGTAAATGATGATCAATCACTGTCTGTCTATGCACTTCATTTATAAGCAAATGTAAAATATTCACATCTCGTTAAATTCCAATAATTGGTGTTCACCTCTGCCAGTACTTTGTGACTATGTTGTAGTAACTAAAGTTACAGTAGCTGCTACAGCCAAACTTCAAGTAGAGCTATTGCTCAAAATTTGAGTAATTATTTGCCTAATGTAGATTTATGTAGTGCCAGCATTTTTTGAGGTCATTAAGTAAAAAGTGATCGCAAGTTTTCTGGGATCAAAAATAGAGATCTTTAAGGATGATTTCACTCATCAAATGAACTTGTATTTGCCTACTTAGTATAATCTTGTATTTGCTTACAATATTCTGTCATTCTGTATTTTTTGTATAAATTGAAAGATACTGTGAACCTTTATGAATGTGAAAACAATCTACAGTGTGTGTGCGTATTTGTATAGACACATGTAATGTGAAGTGTATGTGTATCTCTTTCACGCTAGACAGGAGCTTTTTTTAACAAGCCTAGCTTAAATCTTTTTACTTAAACCAGAAAAATGGCTTCTTCCTGCACTTTCATTAAGCTTTGAAGTTGTCACAGGTATTGTGATCGTTTGTCTGTCACTTGCATCTTTAATACCTAGTGCAGCATTTATCTCTTTGGAAACAATTTCTTTTTTTGTAAAGCAGGAGCACATGTGTTTTGTAACAGGAAACTGGCACTGCTTCTTTTCCACAGCACTGACTTATTAAAAATGACTGGCCTGTTGAGTGAATCCTTCTGAGGAAGAGACATTTTACAGTATACTCTTAGGACATAAGCCTGAAAGATCGATGTTTGACCTATTCTCTTTATATGAAAAGACCCATTATTGTCTTTGGGACTGTTGGCCATCAAGGTATTAGTTCTTTTTGGAACTGTCAAGTGATCTGAAAATTATTTTGTAGTAGCTACAAAAACTTGGGTATAGACTATATAATTTAATGATATTTTTGTCTGCCTTCATGGCAACTAGCAAGTAAGTGTTATTCCCTATTTCCCCTTTATGATACGGTGGAAAATAAAGTCATCATAGATATTCTGGAGCTGAGCAATTCACCATTTTATAGGTATATCTTGGAGAAAATCGAAGGGTGTGGTTGTTTTTGTTTCAAACAGAGAAACTCAAACTTGTTCACAGACCCATTTTTTTAAGACTGTTTATTTTAGGGCTGATATAATGCAAATAAAAGTATTTAGTGTGTAGCTGTAGGGAAATGGATACTGATCACAAATTTTCGAGTGTCAGAAGATGTGGTTTTTGGCTTTATGCTTTATACTTCCATACCTCAAAAGTGTAGTGTAGATGACTTCAGTTTCCTAGGCCTGAATTATTGCTTGTGTTCCCTGTATGTAAGAAAAGCACTTCATGTAGGATTTGCATCAGGTAGGAAACATGAGGGAAGAATACACATTTGGACTTCAGAGAAGTAAGTCTTGGGTTAGGTTTTTGCCCCGGGAAGGGGATGTTGGCTTTTGTTAGAGACTCGTAGTGCTGAAGTTGCTTGGAAATGGCTTAGCTATAGATTTTGAAGTAGAGATGAAGAGTGTACAGTAGAGTGCTAGAGTTCGTGCTCTAGTGGCATATTGCTGAGATTCCACTGAAGGCCTCCAAAAGCTACTGTTGGTGACTGTTGGCACTTACCAGGTGATTGATTTTGTTTTGTTTTTTTTCCCTTCTCAGAGGTGGGAAAACTACTGCAAGAAGGGAATACTAGGTGTCCATTCCTGATCTGAAGAATATATGCCATTTTAAAGAACTTGGTGACAGTTTCTCTCTTCTGTGCTCACTAAAACAGTTTGACTTTTTCAGCTAATCCTCAAACCAGTTGCTGCTTTATATAGCTTACATAATATACAGTGATAGAAAGATTTCTTCTATGTGTGTTTGGTGTCTTCTTTAGGACTAAACTTACTGCCTTCGTACTGATTGCAAGTCCATCTCTACATCCTTTATTAAATATTTGTGATATTAAATAGGGTATTTAGAATATTAAAAATAACTGTGAATAGGATGATCGTTCAATTTCTTACTCATTATGAGCTGTAAGAACTCATTCTGAAGCTACTTATGAAATAGGTAAAGCTCTTATGTGAAACATGTGCTTTTGATTTTTTTATTATACATTATAAATATTTATGTGTGTATGTATATATATTTGTATATATAAAACAGTCAATACTGAGGTCATAGGCTTTTGCAGTTAGATGAGTTTTGATCTTCTTTACACAGTCATGTGATTCCTTCATTCTTTACTATCCCAGATAACAAGAGGCCAGTAGATGGTGACTACAGAGATAAAGAATAAAGAGAACGAGATTTCTTGTTTGTGAAATTCTTTTGATAATACCGTAATGTTGAATGGACTGGGAAGGTGGGGGAAGTTGGGGATGGAGAGTAGGTGTTTGAAAGGGCTTAAGCTGCTAAAAGTACGGGAAGTATTTTGAGAAAGTTAGCTGCTGGTTTGAAGTCAATCTTGCTTTTTGTATTAGATGTGCCAGTTAATTGTCAGTTAAAGTGAATGGTACTCTTGGTTTTGCTTTATAAAGTCTGGCTTGAGGACTGTTTTCATGTTTATGTAGAGTAAAAAGAAGTCGGTGAAAACTTTTGAGTGTGTTCTCGTAACTTGGTTTTCCTGTAGATTCTGCAGTGAGAGATGTGTACCTTGTACATTGAATGCTCATTTTGGAGCATGTACGCGGCTTAGGATATTTTCTCTAGTGTCTAAGTTATTTTTTTTAATGGCTACTTGAGACAATTTACTAATTATAAGATTTGTGTTATAATATCAGACTTCTTGACAGCAGAAGATTGGTACATAGAGATAACAAACTATCATGCAATTATACAGTTCCATAATAGACGTGAATGATCAAAAATCCTGGTAGTATCTCAGAGCCAAACTAGAAGTGGGTATTTGCATGGTGTTAGAATTTATACTGTACATGCAAAACCTCAATTTCTAGCTGACTGCTTAAGAAATCTTTTCCTCTAGCAAATGTGTCCAAACATGGAATCCAATTGGTGGTGTTTTATTCCACATATCATAAAGGCTCTTCAGAACAGATAACTTCAAGGCTTGTAATTAGAATATAACATGGTACTTGAACATAAGAGCTATCTGAATTCTGGCATTTCTCAGTTGATTTGACTTAGCCAAGTGCTTTCTCTACATTTTTTTTAACAGAAAAACACATCAAGTTACATGATATTCACACCATGTTACAGAACCACGTTAATCCTTCTGCATAGTGTTAGTAGTACTTGAATCAAAGACCATTACACATGACTTAAAGTAAAATTCTACGAAAAAAGTAAACCAGATAAAGAGTTGCTGCAATATTTGGAGAAGTTTGTTTAAACTTGTATTAAAGTAAGAGTGGGAAATACAGTTCTAAAGAAGTATAGCTGGTGAGCAGTCTTGGTCTGTGGAGTAATGGGGATCCTCAGCACTTCACGGAGGCCACTGGAGCAGAGAGAGAGTGTGAAGTTTGGATTATGTGGTTGAAAGTTCTAAAATGACCCTGGCAAGGTGGGGTGAGGAATCTGACTGTAAGCTTTTCCTCATTGCAGTCTACTATTTCCTTTCATCTCTTCTGTTAGAGTAAGCTATGGATGCTGAAAATGTTGTTAGTGGAGGGGAATGGAAGAAGTAAGGAATCATTAACCTTTCTTTCTGACCTGGTAACAAACTCTTAAACCAGTTTATCATGACTCTACAGGTTTGGTGGGTGCTAGTGTGTGGGAGACCTAGTGACCGACTTGCTCAGGATCAGTCATGGCAGAATTCTCTCCGATTTTTCCTGGATGAAAGTTACTGTCATTTTTGCAGCCAGTCACTAAGGGTTTTTTCACGGGGCAGCCATTGTTAGCGTGATCAGGAGTTGTCTGAGTTTTTGAAGTTCTCAGAAAAGTACTGCAGGATCTATGGGTTAAAGAATATATTCCCTGCTGACTTTGTAAAGTACAAGATGGTTTTTCAGGCCTGCATAGGATGACCTACTCTTGTGTAGGTGAGGAAGTCAGAAGTCCTCTAAAGCTTGAGTGTAGATTACTTGCATTGTATCTGCAACCTTACTCTCTGAGGATGCTTTTTACATATTTTGAAGGAGATCTCCAAATGTTGAGGAACTAATTTTCTGTGGAATATTTTCTTCCCTTAAAGAGCTCATATCTGTTTTAACCGGATATGTTTTAAAATCAAGGTCAATGCATCTATGAACTTAAAACCGCATGAATGTCTTAGGGATAGTAAAAATTGAAATGTTTTATTACAGAAGAGTAAGTAACTTATTAAGAGAATCCTGTGAAAAGTTTTCTTGGGTCAAAGTGGGAAATGACTTCTTGGTTCTTTGGAAGCGCTGTAATCATACTCTCCTTTGGCAGATGGTCTACATTCCTCTATTGCCAATTTTGCCATGCTTACAAGATTACAGAAGTGGCACAGTACATGCAAAGCTAGTGAGACCAGTTGATACTTTATAAAAAGTATTAGCTTTTCTTCATACCCCAGTGAAACTGGAAGGAGAGGAGGAGTAACATGGATGTTATTTTTCCAGCATTAGTGGGTTTCTGCAGAGAATGACAAAATTTGCAGGGCTGCAGAGGTATGTGAACTACTCTGCCTTCATATGGAGAGCCTTCTTGCACGTTTTAATTTTGATGAAGTAGGTCTTAAAGACAAAAACAACAAAACAAAATAACTCTACACACCTGCGTGCGTGCACACAGTGGAAACCAAACCCCCCAAAAGGCAGATGAGGGTCTGTAAGTTCCCATTTCGTTAATGTTTTTTATTAATTACTCCCCCTCTTACAGTTGTTGATTTTTGCACATGTGCATGCTTTATAACATGTTTTATAAAGAAGAAAGGGAAGGGAGAGCAAAATTGACATTGCTGAGTGATCTTGTATAGAAATGTGGATTTATAAATAAGACTCTTCTTCTCTGTTTTCCAGATCCAATATTGCATAAACATGGGTGCATTTTTGGATAAACCAAAAACTGAAAAACATAATGCTCATGGTGCAGGGAATGGCTTGCGTTATGGCCTCAGCAGTATGCAGGGATGGAGAGTGGAAATGGAAGATGCTCACACAGCTGTTGTAGGTATTCCTCATGGCTTAGAGGACTGGTCCTTTTTTGCTGTCTATGATGGTCATGCAGGATCTCGTGTTGCAAATTATTGCTCCACACACTTACTAGAACACATCACTAACAATGAAGACTTTAGGGCGACAGAAAAACCTGGATCTGCTCTTGAACCTTCAGTGGAAAATGTCAAGAGTGGAATCAGAACTGGCTTTTTGAAAATCGATGAGTATATGCGCAATTTCTCAGACCTCAGAAATGGGATGGACAGAAGTGGCTCAACAGCAGTGGGAGTTATGATTTCACCTGAGCATGTATACTTTATCAATTGTGGTGATTCACGTGCTGTTCTCTATAGGAATGGACAAGTCTGTTTTTCAACACAGGATCACAAACCTTGCAACCCAAGGGAGAAAGAACGAATCCAGAATGCAGGAGGCAGTGTGATGATTCAGCGTGTTAATGGTTCATTGGCAGTTTCTCGAGCTCTGGGGGACTATGACTACAAATGTGTTGACGGTAAAGGCCCTACAGAACAACTTGTTTCTCCAGAGCCTGAGGTTTGTGAAATTTTAAGGGCAGAAGAAGATGAGTTTATCATCTTGGCTTGTGATGGAATCTGGGATGTAATGAGCAACGAAGAGCTCTGTGAATTTGTTAAGTCTAGACTTGAAGTATCAGATGACCTGGAAAAAGTGTGCAATTGGGTAGTGGACACTTGTTTACATAAGGTATGTAACTGTTTTCTCCAAGCAGATGTTCTAACTCTGTCTTCTGTTTAGATGGGTACAATGTTAACAGCAGTTCCTGGCCCCATTCTCCCTATTCCTTCCCTCAAACTTCTGTACCCATTTGACTGTGTCTTTGCTGAAGAATATACAGCCTCAACCTTTGTGCCTGGAGGGGTGATGGCAATTGTGAAAATAAGTTTACTATATAATAATGAATATTAAAAAAAAAACCACAATTCTTAAAAAATGAGTACATTTTGTGCAAGGTGTTTGTTTTTTTAGCTCTTTTGAGTTCGGTGGTGTTGCTCTTCTTTGCATAATATCTGTGCTTGTACTGTTTCCTTGTCAGGGTATGTTTTGTCTGTCATCTGAAGTGGTGTCCTCAGCTAATTGTCATAGCTCAGATGAAGAAGCACTACTTTTCCATCTGAGCTTGCTCGTTGTACTCAAATTCATTAGGAGATATTGCAGGTTGGTCTGCAAATGTTTCATAGGCTTATCACTTCCAGCATTCCCTGAAAAGTGTAACTCCTGCTATTGCAAATAGAGTTCCTTCATGAGGCCAGAGACCAAACATGCAGTTTTGAGAAAATTTTAAAACTTTTTAAAACTTCTAATGTCAGACTCCTATTTAACTTCCTTTGGAGAATGAGTTGTTTTGGTAAATGATAGGAACTACCTAGTGGGTTGGGGTTACAGAGAAACAATATGCAGTGACAAATGGCACATAAATTTCTGGTTTAGTTTGGATGGGGAGCTATTTACATAATTTTTGTTACAAAGATTTCAGACTTAATGCAAGAATAGAGAACTACACAGAAAAAAAAATCTTGATTTCAAACCAGGAGTTCAAATTTTGCTGGCTCTCCTTGTTTTTAGATTTGGCTATGGATTGTCATTTTGAAAAGTGAGAAGAAAAATGGAGCGTACTAGTGAAGAGTTGGCATTAAAATTAGTACCTGAAAAGGCTGTTGGCTGATATTGCTGAGCACAGGATAGTCTGTAATATCACTTTGGCCACACTAAATGAATTCTTATTTTGTAATTTACCTGTTTTCCTCAGGGTGCGCAATGTATGACGCAGGTGCTTTCTGATGAACAGACTTAGTGAATGTTCTTAAACTGATATAAATTAGTAGCTGAAGCTAGCTATTCTGGTAGTTTAGAATAAATGTTCTGCATTTCATTTTGCAGCGTGACTTGTTTTTTGATTTGGCTTAAGGTTAACATTAAGTGCTAGTCTAATTTCTGACCTGTTTTCTTAAATGCTTTTTTAACAGTTACTTCATGTAGAAATGTTATTTTTAAACAGTTGACATGTAAAAAATGCATTAAATATTTTCAACTTAAAAATTAAGAATGTAAAATCGGTAAAAATCAATTTAGATCTAGAGTAGTTTAGTTGAGAAAGAGAGGTTCTTATTAATCAAAGTACAGTTTTATTGCAAGGCTTCGTTTTCCCACTTAAATCTAGAATACCATACTTCAAATGAGTAAAAATATGACTGGTAACAAGAATAGAAAAATGAAAGATAAATCTAAAGAGCCTAACTCTTCTTTTTTTTCTTTGTCACATAGGGGAGTCGCGATAACATGAGTATTGTACTAGTTTGTTTTTCAAATGCTCCTAAGGTCTCAGATGAGGCAGTGAAAAAAGATGCAGAGTTGGATAAGCACTTGGAATCACGGGTTGAAGGTAAGAAATCCATTTTATTCATTAGAAATGCTGTCATAACCTTATTGAGCATGAAAACAAAACCAACAAAAACCCTGAAACCCGTCGTGTGTATCAGGAAAAAAGTTGTAAGCCATATGCCACAAGCATTTTCTTAATGTAAGCTTTAGGTCTTTACTACTGTCTTTACAAGACAAAATGCAACCACTCACCTTGCAGAGGCTTATATCAGCTAACTAAATAGTGACATTGTTCATGTCTTGCTTACAAAACACCATTAAAAGGGACACGTGATATTTGCTCCTTTTTTTTGTGAAAGCTTGGCCAAAAGAAAAACCTTGATCAGTTTTTCATGAAGGGACTCGTAATTTCCAGGTTGTTTGACTGCTTCTGTTTAATGCGGTTGTCAGTTTATTTTAAAATGTTGTCAGTTTGAAAAATAACTTGTAAAAACTTTTACAGAGTATAACTGATCAAAATACCTCTGAATACAAGAGCCTTAAATCATCCTTCTGGATTCTGAATGCTTATCAAGTGTGTGTGTGTGAGTGAATAAAAGTTGCAATAAAAGCAATTCTAGATTTTTTTTAGATTTTAGATTTTTTTTTTCTAGTTTTCAGGGGGGACTAAACTCAATCACCAACCAATTTCATTTAATCACTGATTTTTCTAGTTCTTTTTACTCATCCAAAAGGTTGAATACAACATCTTCCCTTCAGCAGAGACGGTTAAAGGAAAGGTAGCTTGACTGAGAACGAAAGGCTAGACCTTGCGTATTTATTCCTTTTCTGCTGCGTTTTTAATGTCAGAAAAACTGACTTTTGAAGCAGACTTTCAAACTGTTGCTTCTAATTTGAAATCTTTTTTATCACTGGTTAAGGCTGTTCTAAGGTCTGACAAGAAAAGTATACGTAGTAGCTTCTGGGTCTCTTTAACCTTGTTGACTAGTGATCCGGGTGTAGCTCGGTTTGGTAGAATTGCCTGAAGTTCATTGTTGAGTTTGAAAGTTTGCTGTTTTATAATATTGATCATACGTTGGGACAGGCTTTTGCAGAAGCAACCCAAGCATGAAAAGAACTGTTCCTGGAACAGTTTGTCTTTGTTACATGTATGGCTAGGACAATACTATGAAAGAGCATCATTAGAGAGAATCAGTCTTCAGAGGTTTTGAAAACCTTGTTATGATTCTTTCAACTTCTGTAACCTAATCAGAAGAGCACTGGAGAACTGTCATGCATTTATGGATGATGCAGCTTATTCATTTACCTGCTGGATCTATCACAGCAGCAGTATTTAGGGGAAGGAAAGGGTTTACTGAAGAGCACGCTAGCTGAGAAAGAAAGTTGAGATAGTTTGAACCCTTTCTTGACTTGTTTCAGGACAGAACTAGAATATTCTGATTACTATATCCAAGGTTAACCATGCTTCATAAAGAGGTGGTCCCTTTTGTAGATGGACAATGAGTCATGCAGCCACCTTAGATGTATTTGTGCCAGGTGCTGAGACTGGTGTTTCAGCATTATACTACAGTATTGCTATCCTGATAGTACTTTTTTGTGTTCGCATTGAAAAATGCAATATTGGCACTCTGCAGGTTCAGCAGTGTTCCATGGAAGTAATTTTAAATTTAAGTGACAAGATGTCTGGGACTTCGGTGGCTTCCTGTTGGTTCTGACCTGAAGTCTTGAGACTGTAACAAGGTCTCAGTGACATAAACCACAGCTATGGACACTGACTGCCTGAGCTTGAGTATTCTTTATTAAATTTTCTCAACATGGATCTTGAAACTTTATAGGCAGCCAGACATGGAGTCTCTAATCTGTAGAGGTAAAATACTAATTTTCCTTTCTTAAAACTGTTTGGGAATTACTAATACAGGACTTCAGCACTGTCACATGGGAGATAGATTCCACTTCTGTTTTTCTTGTTGGTTTTGATTTATTTGAATATCTAAGAGACCCACTGGCTTTTCAGTATGCTGTGATGTATATTAAAGGACTGATTGGACTTGCTTTTATTAGGAAGTAGTTCATATCCAAGTAAGTAGGACTAAGTATGAATGAGAAGTAATCCTGCACTGTAGATCTGAGGAGATCAGGAACATTCTGATAGTGTATGTATTAGAACAAACAAAAAGGCAAGAAAAACCCTACAGCTAACCATTCATAACTTTTCTTAACTAATTCAGTATAAAATGCAACAGATAATTTGAAAATGTCCATGCTGCCACTGCAACCTAGTTGTTGTGGATAACTGTCAGTTTTGCCACGTAAGTTTGAGGATTTTTGATACTAACTCTAATGCTATAAATGACGTTTTTCTGGAGATATTTTATTTAATTTTTCATCTGCGTGAAACAGCTGCACTGATGTTCTTTGTTTAGATGTGTTTTTATTAGTCTTATGTAACCAAATGAGGTACTTACACTTTTTTTTTCCTATTTGTGTCCCATTAATCTAGACAGTTGGTGTAACTGATGTAACAAGCCTTAATCTTTAAAAATCTGTAAGAAGGCCTTCAGACCATGACACAGTTATCTCTGAATGTGCTGGCGTTGTGTATGGTATGGTGTCTTCCCCCACTCCCCTTCTTCTTTAAATGGGATCTAAACCGAAACCGCTTGCATATTTGTCGTTTCTGTTGAGTTTAGTGAGAGCTAATGGTCACTTCACATGCGAACTCTAGGCATGTTTCTCAGAATTTGGCTTAGATCCCAGTCTTCCTAGATGACTAGTTCAGATAAATAACTGTTATCTTCCTATGTCTGAGTAGAGTATGTGAGCTGTTAATAGGCTCTGGGAGAGAGCCAGAACAGTTACCTTCACTGTCAGCAGTTAGGTGTACACATGGTGGTTGCGGAGTTAGTATTGGTGGCTTCTCTCTCGATTCGCAAGTAGGTGAAAAATACATAGAACTACAGTGTATTTCATTGCTTTCATGAATGTTAAGAAGATTAATAGAAAGGCTGTCAAATAATTTCCAGTTGGATTGACTGGATTAACTGAAAATGATGTAGGAAGCACTATTTACTAGTAACAATGCAGTGTTGTAGCATAATTGAGTTACTGCTCTAACCTATCAAAATAACTTCTTAGCAGAAATGTATTTTATCTATGTAGTCATATCACACACACCAAAGAAGGTGGAGAGTTTGGAATTTGCACTGATGCACAGCCATTCCGAACGTAACTTGAAATGATTGCTAAGCTTAAATACTTAACAGAAATAAGTTGTTTCGGAGACGGAGTTTCTGTTGCTTCAGCTATTCTTGATTTTTCCTGCATGAGTTCCCTGTGTCATTCTGTGTTCAGTGAACTGGACAGAGTGCAAGACCTTTAAATGTCAAGTATTTAGCAAGGAATGAGTGTTAGCATATTTGAGGGAATTCTATCAAGAACCACAGAAAAGAAGGGAAACAACTGAATAATTTCAAATAGTAACCCCTGTCTTCTCTCCAACAGTTCTTTGCATTCTTCATAAATTCTATGAAATTGGCATTTTAACACAGTCTCTTTAATAGAAAGGGAGTTATTGGACTGCAGTTTTTACCTTACGTTTGTGCCTTGTGTATTATTAGTTCAGAAATGATACAGAGAAGCTTGAACAAAACCTTTCAAGCAACTGGGGAGAACCATTTAGAAAGAGATTGGATTTTTAAAAAATAAAGTAGTCTTATTTACAGGTTTACGTAGTTAACAGAAATGCTCCCCATTTTAAAAAAATGGGGGGGAAGAAAGAGAAAAGGTCTAAATAATTAGAGTAGTAAGGAAAAAATTGGAAGGTAGGAACATCATTTTTGTGCTTGATCAATGGTATTTGTTCTTCATGAATGTATGCTGTTCAACACGGAATATTTTTCTGTTCTCTTGTGAACTTTAGATTTAAAGCTGACTGGACTATCCCATCAAACCTCTAAGACAGCAGGTTTTTCACTGTTCTGTTTAGGCATTTTGAGTTTTGGCTTGGAGACAAAGGCATTGTTTGAGGCATGCATTTGTTGTTTCTGCTTGTTTTAGTATCTGTGCTCAAAAGCAGTTTATTACTTGCACATGTAATTTTTGCAGTCTGTTTTTATACATTCTTAAGTAGAATGCTGAGATCCTGTGCATTCATGTAAGTTAGTCGTTCCATCAGGTCTTACCAGAGTTATCTAAACAAACAAACAACAAAAAACAGCAAGAGAGAGTTTCGAGAATTCTGATGGAAGAAGTGTGTGCTAAAACTATTTTGCTAGCTTGGATCTTGATGTTGATGGCATGTGTGTAACCACATTCCAAAGCTGCAAATTCAGGAGTATTCTGAAATACCTAGGAGGCTGGACTCTATACATTGTGACTAAGGCACTTATGACAATGACTTGTTCTGTTTTGAGTTCCTTAATTGGTTGGTTGCTGGAGTCATGCAAATGTGTTGGACAGTAAAGTTATGCTAAGTCTTTTCTTATAGGGGCACTTGTTCAGTGTAGTCTCAAATAGTTCTAATAGAGGAATACTCAGTTAATACAGTGAATTGGATATTGCATTTTATGTATGTAGAATATATAGTTTATATAAAGCTGTTTTGGGGCGTTGGAGTTGGACCTGGTAGAGAAAAGCGGATTCTTTCCTATGTCATAATCTTACAGCTAGAGATCAGAGGAGATGCTGAAATGTAAAGAGCAGTTGTAATGCTGTCTGCTTGGGGACTTAAACTTTAGGAAAAATCTGCATTGCTATAAAACTGGAATAAATTTTGGTTGGAATTGTCAAAATGCTTATCTCTGAGTTAAATGAACTTTTAGTTAAAATTATTTTAGGAGTAAAGTAGTAGACTTGCTTTGTAGTGGTGGTATATACGTGTTAACTAATATGTAGTGAGAAAAGGTCACCCTTGGTCATTTGTTTTATTCTTGGATTTTTCTGTTAAGGAGCTGTGTTGGTGGTGGTGGTGTTTGAAAGGAGTGGGAAATGTTTTGGTGAAATTATTCATCCTAATACCAGAAAAAGAAAAAGGAGATGGTTAATTTAAGCAGAATTCCTGATTGAGCACCCTCTGAAAATGGAGGGAAGGTGTTCTTGGTTCAGTTCAGAGCTCCCAAGGAAGTGGCTATACAGTATAAAGTAGATGGTGCCAGTACCAAGAAATATACAACAATCCTGAGTTGTGACTGCTTTACTTCCCTTTTAAGAAGATACAAAAATCTTGTGCTTCCATTAATGTTTAGCAATTGCTTACTTCTGCAGCCTTAGTTCCTAGTAATTCTTGCTATTTGTCTACTTTTAGTCTATACAGAACCAGACATGCTCTTGGTATAAAAAGCAGTACATACATAAGACTGTTTCCTATCAGATGCGAGTCAGCAACATTTATATTGTAGTGATACCAACTACTTCTAACTAGGTAGAACTGCACAAAAGGGTGAAGTCTGTGAGAGGACTTGTGGCTGATTTGTGTGAACGTGGATGGAAGAAGTGATCAAAATCTTGAGATGACACAATCAAGCACACATACTTAGCTGTCACTTCCTTTTCTAGCCATGATTCGTTCTTAATGGGTGTATGAATGTTAATATATATATAATATAAAGTTTTGTGGAAGAATGTTTAATCACTTTTAGTAATATATACAGCTCATTCATTGCAAAGATTTTTGTGGTGCTGACTTAATTGCAATTTAGTATGTTTCTAATGCCGTATTTTTTACAGGGTAGTATGACCTCTGAAAGTAGAATTGCCTTTTGTGGGCTTTCCTACAGATCTCCATGGTACAGAGTGAGCAAGTGCCTTGCAAGCACTTTGTTTTTAGTAGTCCTGAGGGAAGTCTGCACATCACTTGTTTTATAGATATATAATAGACATTAAGAGACATCTAAGTACCAGGAAACTTAGGGTGCAGTGTTTAAAGTAGGTGGTGTGCTTTTCTACTAACTTCAGAAACTGAAGTTGTAGCTCCTACTGACTTTAATTGCAGGGTCCAAATCAGGCATCCAGAAGTGGAAAATAATTGATTGTAAGAAACTTAAGTGATTTGTTTAGCCTTGGATAGTAGCCACGATACAGACTCATCTAGATAAGACTTTTTGTTTGAGGCATGCAACAGGGGAATTAAGAAGAAAGAATTCTCTCAAATATTATCCAAAAAAACTTGAGTCAATCTCTAGGGGAAATGGCACTTTGTTCCTTAATTTATTTGATTTTCAGAAAAAAATTAAAACTTTTTTTTTTGACTTAAAAGCGTGTAACACATTCATATCATTACAGTTTTAGATAAACTGCATCTTTTTCTGCCGTGGTTGCAATTGAATGATTTGAGGCTGATGTATGGAAGGTAACAGTATTATGCATATGTGAATATATATATGCATCTATTGCAAGTTAGTCTTACAGCAGCTTTGATGAGTAAGAACACATGAAAATTGACTTCATAGTTTAGGCATTTCTTTTCCAGAGCAGAAAAACTTACTAGCACTGGACTTGTGTGATATGTCTGCTTTGAAAATGGAATACCATATTATCAGTTATCTGTTGTGTCAATTCTATATTCTGTTTTGGCCACTGAGCCATTATATTTGTGTGTCTTTTTTGCTTGATGGTCCTAGTGTTTATGCACCAGAGATTCAGGACTTGAGAATACAAGGTGTTATTCACAATGAAGTATGACAGTGAATTCCTGGGAAGCATTGGCTTTATGACATGTAACTTCTGAGTATGTGTTGCGATGCAATGGGAAGGTAATTGAAACAGGCTCCTAGCTGTCACCTTTCTGGAAGAGAACAAGCTGCTTGTCCCCAGGATATTTCATCTGGTTCACAATCTACTTCAGAGTTTCTCAGAGAGAAGGAGAGAATGGCTAGAAGCATAATGGAAAGGCAGGCTATGGATTTGAATAGCTCTGTTCCACCATGCAAATATAGTTTACTTAAAACATAAAAAAAGTGTTGTTTACATGCAGCTTTTTTATAATATCTGTTCAAGTGATAATGTCTTGTATTTTACTGTCTTAAGGAATGGGTGGTATTAATTCAGTAATCTAAGGACTTCTTCTGTTTTTAAAATAGAAATTATGGAAAAATCAGGTGAAGAAGGAATGCCTGATCTTGCGCATGTTATTCGTATTTTATCTGCGGAGAATATCCCTAATTTACCACCGGGAGGTGGTTTAGCTGGCAAGTGAGTACAATACTAGAATTTCTGTTCATTGCAACAAATGCTTTTATTTAAATGTTCTAAAGCTTTCTTAGTGTAACAGATATATTCAAGTCAATAAAAATTGTTTTCTGTATTTGACGCTAGTTTCCCTTTTGTACTAAACATTTGTGTTACTGATCCCCTTCCTGAAGGGTAGAAGGAAGGAGATCATATTCTGGTACCTAATATATTAGTTTACTATTTCCATGGAGCCATTAAAAAGAAAAATATATATTATATATATTTTTGTGTGTGTGTATGTTTGTTTATTCTTAGCTATTTATTACTTTAGTTTGTTAAGGACTATCAGTAATGTGACTGGAATATCAAAATATTAGTTCAGAGAATTTTTCTGATGTCAAGCTCCTTCCACCACCCAGTGTCCATGCTCCACTTTTCCAGGCATTGTATGCTTTCCTCAAGCATCTCATTTCTGTAGAAGCCAGAACTGGCTCATTCTTTGAGAGAGGAGATCTAAATGTGTCAGATCTGCTGTGGTCACTTGACTGTAGTGTGCTATCCTTTAAAATTAAGCTTACTCTTCAAAGACCATCTTCTGGCTTGTCTCAGATTCCCCCTGTAAGTTCAAATGCTGCGAAAGATTGGTCACTTGTTGTTGGAAAAAGAAAACAAAAATCCTGAGCCACCATGTTACTTGGGCATTAGTACTTCCATACAACATCTTGCTGCTGAATTTTCCCATCACACAAAAGTACTAAGAAATATGATGTCCAAAGAATGAAAAGTGAATTGCAAGGACAGGAACATTCCCAAGGGCCTGATTTTAAACCCTCTGCAATGGCTATCTGCTACTTGTATGGCAGCCTTGCTTGGACAGTCCAGCTGTTTCCTAATTACATTGGTATGAGGTACCATTTGCTCTTTATAGTGCAGACACAGTTGGTCAGAATTGTGCCATTCCACCATTATTAAACATGGAACTAAATGGAGAGAACCCTATCACCTGCATAAAGATCCAGTTTCCTTTGTTAGCATAATCTTCTGTGAGTGCTGATGGATCCCATGCTAGATCAGCCATACAGCCCTTCTGAATTTCTTCTTAAAGTATTGACTTTAACTGATGTGCCTTTGGAGAAGTTGTGTTCTTTAGAATTAAATTGGTAGTGACACTTTCAAAAATTACATCCAATATAAAAAGTACATTAAACTACTGATACATGTCTCTTCAGTCTGATGAAGCTCAGTATCATATTGGGACACTTTCTTCTACTTTTTTCTTTTTAAAAGGGTCTGATTTTGGAATTGATGCCAGTTTTTCTGCAGCCCCACTTATCCTTGTCAGCGATAACTGCTGCCACAAAGGAAGGCAGACAGCAGTTTCAGTATCATGGAAGGACCACAACTAGGTGGATCTATTTGGGGTGTCTGAGGGTTGCAGCAAAGAGTGTAGTTTCACAGTAGTCCCAGTGATTATAGAACTGACTATGGTGCCAAAAGTATCAGAAGCTCTTAAGCATGAGAGAAGACCTTGTTGAGTGCTGATAACTTTGTACCTCATTCCAGTGACCCTGGGAAGAAAGGGTTTTCATATTACATGCAGAAGAAAATAGTGCTTGTCAGTAACTCGTATTCAAAATAGTGATTCTGCCAGTAATTCCTTTGGGTGTAATGGACATGGCATTCCAAAGGAGGCTGTGCTGTGGATATTTTAATTTCCTTATAAGTCATGAACATCACTAAGTTGATCAGTTTGTCCAGAGCAACAAGGGTTTCAATTGTTTCATATCAAAGGCGACAGGATATAGAGATTCCTTGTTTGTAGAAAAGAAAATAAAAGACTTTCTATTATAACAAATAGTATCGCTTGAGAAGCTCTAAGATCCATAAATCTCAGGGTGGATGGTAAAAAAAAAAAACAGAACAAAACAAAAAAAACTGCATTTAACTTCTTTGGATCGAAGTGTTCACAGGAGTAATACTAGATTCTTCAGCAATCAGGGTTTTCTTCTGGTCTAGTTCTGCTATGAGAAATATTCTAACCCATACTCAGCTAGATGTAGATTGAGGTATCTCTGAGAGCTTGTAAAATCTTCCTTGCACTTGTAGGATCTGATTGACTTTGTCTAATACATGTTCCATCTTCTAATTTGAGGGCATACTGGTGGTCATGCTTAATTAAGTTTGGAGATTCCCTCACTGATGCTACGTTTTAGATGCTGTGTTGCAGAGAAACAGTTTCATCCAAATTCACTTGAGTCAAAACAGATCCGTTGTTTGGAATGCTTCATCTAATGAGGCTTCTTTCCTGGTGCTCATCCAGAGACAGCCCAACCCCCTTGTCTGAACAAGCACAAGTTGTGTATACACCAGTGCTCTGAGGCTTCAGTTTGTCAGGTTTATCTGTTGTGCCTGCCTTCTGCTTGTCTTGGCATGGTGTGTCTAGATAAATGGGTAATTTCATTATCAACATATACTGCATCTGAACACATGATAGATAGCACAATGTCTTTTCAGTCTTGTAGGCTAGTGGTCATCTTTAAGTTGTAGTATTTGCAATGTGAACAGACAGTAGACAGCATACCTCAGAAGTTGTAGGCACTGGACACCACACTTCAAAAGCTCACAGGCAAGTAGTAACCTGTGTATAAGTAATAAAAATGAAAAGGAGAAAAAAAAGAAAACACAACAAAACCTGTCTTCAAGTTCCACATCCAGAAATAAGACAAGAAAGCCAACTAACTTCAGGAGTTTTGTTACAATAAGCAAAATATAGTTTTAAATGTTACTGTTGGCAAAGTCTGACTATGCAGCTGGAACTTCTCAAGGTATAAAGAGAAAATCCATGGGGTGTTCACTCCACAAATTCCAACTTAGTGTTAAATCCCTGAACATCATACTGAAAATGTGTGAAGACACCGAGAGTGGGCTTCATCTTGAGACAGGTTAAAGGCAAAACATTTAAATGTTCTGAAATCCTTTATTATTATGCTCAAATGTCTTAAGTTCTCAACGTTTTTGAAATCCCTTATTATTGTGCTCATACTTCTTTAAACTTCTCTTTTTAGGCGTAATATTATTGAAGCTGTGTACAGTAGACTGAATCCACACAGAGAGAATGAGGGGGTAAGTTTCCATTTTGATTGCTACATATCTTAGTTAATGAGAATGTCAAAGTAGTGTCATACACTAAGCAAAATTGTACGTCACTGCCAATAAAGTATTATAAACACAAAATGTGTATTGGAGCACATAGCTCATGTTGACCTTGTTTTGGATGGATCCGATATGGAAGCTTTTCATCCTCAGACAGCAAACTAACTCTGACACCCAGTTCTAAAAGACTTCTCAAACATTTGATTGACTACTGCTTTTTCAGTCAGACCTGTAAAGCAACAAGGTAGGGTTTTGTTTTTTTAAATGTTAGTTCACTACAGTCAAAATTATGGTTAGCATATTCATTACTTAACTAGGTATTCCAGAAATCTAGTAAAAGAGAGGGCAAACACTTTATTGTCTTCTGTGAGTGTAGAAGACCTTGGAACACTGAATATAAAAGACTCGTTCTGACTACTCTGTAGAAGTGTATATTATCTTTAAATATCCCATGTGCAAGGGTCTAAGGACAGTGTAAATTGCTTTCAATTTACTTCCAGTTCTGATTTCTAAAAAGACTTGCATTCATCTGCCCTGTTCCTAGTAAGTTGTTTTAAATATTTATTTTGCAGTATAGTTTACTGTAACTTCAAACCTGATTTTTGGGTTATTCATAATAGTAGTATAAAGAGTAATTGGTGTTCATATCAGTTGTAGTTAAACTTTTTGGGAAAAAAAAAAAGATTGGAAACTGATTGAATAACTATATTATATTGTAAAGGATTGAAAAACATCACTGTTGGTACACATGCTGTCTTCTATAGTTTATGTGAACTAATCTATGAAGGTACCATTCATCTTCTAGTAAATCCTTCATCATCAGATTTTTCTTCTCTTTCTTTTTTTTTTCCCAGTTCTCAGTTATGTGCTCATTACAGTCAGTGGTGTTCGGGGATTATTTTAAATGCTTTGAAATGATTGATTGCATACTCACAATCTCAAAGCACCCAATCTCACCACGATTATCTTTGTGTTTTCCCAGGGTGTTTACTTTTGGTTACTTACTTTTGGTTTATTCTCTTAAGTTAGAAAGCTTTTGCATATGACAAGGGGAGGACACTATTTTGTTAAAGGTACAAATAGAGAAGAAATCTCAATTTTTTTATTGTGTAGGATTTGCTCCTTTTTTGTTTTTCAAAAGTGATGAAAGTATAGGTTTTTCATTTAACTTGCATTCAACTGTGCAGCAGTACCCCCAGAAAAAGTTAGTAGTTGTACTGTTCAGCTTGGTATCTTAAGATATCTGCAAAATTTTCTTATTTTTCAGCTTCTTTAGTACTTCAGGAAACTCTACCTGCTGCTGCTTTTAATATCTAGCCATAACTTTGTTCATGCTTGGGGGGGGGAATTTATTTGCAAAAGTAGTTTATTTGAAGATTGTAGCATGTTTTGTATTTTTCATCTAATGATAACTTTCTGGAAATATCATTTTCCATAGTTTAATTTGTGATGCATGCTTTCAAAGTCCAAAGTTAGTTCTCAAAAGCCAAGCAAGTTTGCCGAAAGCCCTGACATAGAGTACAGCATCCTTTTCGTGTATTGGCTCCTTACAGGAAATTTTTCTACATCTGTTACAATTTAATAATAAAATGAGGTAACTGAACTAAATATGCAAGTTTCAAATACTCGGAAGGGAGTATAGATTTGGTCCTTATTACCATTAGAATCTCTGTGTATTTGTTTGGAGTCCTTTTGAGTTGGTTTCTTTAATATGAAATGTGAGTACACTTCAGTTTACTTTGTAAACTTCATCTTCTTTTGCTGTTTAGTGCAAATCTCAACAGTGATTGGAATGATGTGTTTTAAATACACTGGATCAAATATAGATGTCATTTTCCAGTCAGTACCTTTTTTCTTCCTGCCCAAAGTGATTCTGACCCAGAGCAGTTTGAGAGGATGCTGCCACTGGGTGAAGGATGCAATTCCTGATTGTGTTTTCCCAGCAAGTTGGAATTGTTTATCTTGCTGTCCTTGAGAGCAGGATGAATCTTGTGGGCCTCATCTCTGAGATGACCAAAGCATTCTTGCGTGTCTTATTCAGTCCTTGGTTCTAGGTGTATATATATATATATAGTGATCTTGTAGTCTTCTCAACTGGATGTTTAAGTGCACAGGAGGGGCAAAAAAGGGAAGGAAGCTGGTCAGTTATGCAATGCCTACACGTTGTGATAACATTGCTACACATCTCTCATTTAAACAGGAAGCGAAGGTAGGAAGGAAACATACTGTACATCCCATGATGACATTTCCAAGTGAGACTGTAATCTAAGTAATAATGCTTCTGTTCTAAACTAGTATGAAGCAAGAGTGCATATTCATACTAAAAAATTACAAGCTGGAGACAGATTCTGAGTCTGCAGAGCATGAAGGTGCACTGACTTAAACTTGAGAATCTTTCCCTATGTGTATTTAACAGCATATATGTGTCTGCTAGAGTGTGGGTGTAACGCATAATACTGCAGTTACTAACTTGAAAATCTGCCTGTGGCAGTCATCTTCATCTGACGTTTTTATATAAAGGTAGAACCGTTTTTTTACCTTGGGGAAAAAAAGAATAACGTGGTTGTTAAAATATTAATGCATGTGAGAAAAAAATAAAAAGAAACACAAAAACGATAAACTTTGCAATTGATGATATGACTTCCTTCTTAAAGAGTTTACTTTATAGTGTTGGACAATTTAAACTAGTTACCCTGAGTTACTGTGAACTGGATCATAATAGCTTGACAAATAAGTTCTTAGAAAGTATATACATCAAAGCCAAGATTGTATCTTTTTCTAGATTAGGTTTGTTTTTACTTGGCACTACACAGATATCTATTAGTGTTGTGCTTGGCTAAGAATTTTGTTGTCATTGGAGCTTGTGATTTGTGGAGTAACTTCTTTCAGTTCTTCACGTGTATGTTCTGTTACGTTTCTCTTCTGAGAATCTTTAACAAGTGGCCTGAACAAGTAGATAACGTGTAGAGTGAGCAACTATGGGGAGTAAAAGAATCTTTACTACAGCAGTATTCAGAGATTGCTAGTGTGGCTTCAGGGTCATTAAAAGTCATTAAAAGTTTTTTTCTTTTAGACATCTCACCACAGGGCTGGAGAGAGCCTTGAGCTGGGCTCACGATCAGCAACTTTGCTGGTGTTTCAGCAGAGGGGCTTTTGGTACAGCTGTAGTAACTTGTACCCTTATAAGTGTGTATGAAATCACAGAAATCTTGCTTGCTGCTCTCAGATTTGAATGGAATTTAAAAGAACATGGTAGCTAAATAATTGTTACCACTGTGATGTTACAATACTATCCAGTTGGTATTCGGACTGTTTAAGAGTCTGCTAGAAGACTCTTAAAGAATATGCTTTCTCTAAGGAGTCTGTTTCTCTGACACTTTTTTGTGTTCCTGAGACTTGTTCAGTTAGGCTGCTTGGATGTATGTGTAACCCTAAAAATGAGGAACATAGTTAAGGTTACAGTGGCTATGCTACAAGTTTCAGTGGCATTTGTTTAAAGCCACCTTTGTGTTTGAGTATCTTGTTCAAGACAGGGCATGTTTCTCACTTGTTTCTACTAATACTATACTCTGGCACTCTGCTAAATCAAATCATGTGTCATTAGGGGCTGTGGCAGATCATTTAAAAAAGTTAAATGGACAAAATTCTTGCAGCCTTAAACACTGTAAATCCAGTGTCCCCAAATACATAGTAGGCCTTTATATACAAGTAATTAATCAGCACAGAAGTTGTGTAAGAATTGTGAATGCTCATGTTAAATACAGCTTCTTGTTTTTATGGTCAGCACTAAGTTGAATTAGAATGTAAAGAAATACAAATGCAAATTTGTACAATAATCTTAGTTTTCAGGGCTTTTGAGTGACCTGTTCTAACCAGAGATCATTAGAGAGAAATTGGTAGTAGTGTGTATATATAGTGTATAGTATATAAAAAAGCAGTTTCTACCCTCTATTATATGTGGGTTTTCTTGTCTGCTAAGGACAAGGGAAGCACAAAATGGACCAGCATCAAACATGATACAAAGCAAAGCAGGATGCAAGTTTGAATATCAAACACTAACAGCACTGTTACTTTGACTCTTAATAGCATTTGAATTGTTTAGGAGGCTCGGCAATGCTAGTATATTGCTTATTGCTTTTACTCTTCAGTCTTGCACAAGAGCAAAAGTATTCACTGCAGTCTGCCAAAAGGACTGTTAAAGATCTGAATATTGTGGAATGGGTGTACGTTTGCTAATGTCAACCTCAGAGTAAAATTGATGGGACAAAGGAGTTACATGATTTAGATATTCTCTGAACTTGAAAAAGCTATAGTTCTTCAGCTATGCTGCCTTGTTTAATATTAGCTAGATAAATATATATTTTTCTCTGAAAATGTAAGAAATAGAATATATCTGTAGTCTCATTTTGATGCTCTGAATTTTCACCAAATTCGTGCTTGAGGCACTAAAACAGTCCCACTTAATGCATTAAAACTATTTTCTTTAACTTGCTTCTCCTCAATGGGCTCTTGAAGATCTATCTGAATGTGAAAATGCTAGTACATGGGAGTCGCAACATCTCAAACTAAGACCAGAAAACCACAGTGGAAGTACATCTCTACTTATGCAACAAATTAAGCACAGAGGGATAGCATTATATGCAGTAACACTCACCTTTGTGGTAAAACTGTCCCCTTTTAACTTACACTTTGCTCATCGGTCTTAGGTCTTCAATTCCAGCAACATTACAGCATCCAAAATCTTACTGAACCCAAAATACTGTCTTAATATTGCTATTAAGCTTGTAAATGAGTGATTGCAATATGTGTAGCTTATGAAGCTTTTGGACTAGATAACAATAAAATGAGGTCAGCGTGAGAAGGAGGCAGTCAGGATTTTGCCTGTTGCAAAATCTGCCAGCTTCAAGTGATCTAGTTCCATTTGTCTAGCTTGGTAAGTTGCAAGATATTAATAATTTAAAATGTGCTATTCCCTTAAAGCAACAGTACTGCTGTAGCACTTGAAAGTTAAAATATTTAGTATCGATCTCAGAGCACTGTAACAGATGCACAAGCCTATTAGAAACAAACACACCAAAAAAACCCACAGCAATAAAAGACTTTCCACTGAAGGCTTGTAGCCAAATACATGGTTTGCAGAAGAGACCTACAGTCCTTAATCGGTGCTTGTTATTCAGGTTTTATGGTGTAGATTGCTAAATTTGACTTTAAATGGCTGTTCTACCTGTGAATTTTTCTGTGCAGTGCACACATCTGCCAAAACCATTGTCTTGTTGTTCAAAGACCACCGTTCCTGGTGCTGATAGGTAGCTGATTGCTTATTTCATGGCAGCATCGTGCATGCAGAAATCAGTCTTTAATGTAGAAGGATCATTTTCTAAAACACTTTGAAGCATTTATTTTGATGTGATGCTTCAACTAAACTGTTAGCAGTAGGGAGTTGCCTGTTCTTTTTAGTAAGTTTTTCACAGAACTGTGTTACTGTTGGCTGTTGGAAAATTCACAATTAAAAATACTGACCTGTTGGCTGAAGAAGCTTAAAAGTTCAAACTTTTTTTTCTTACTGTCTGACAACTGACAACAGTTGTGGAGAATATCTGCTGTATCCATCAGAGGACCGTTTGAACCAAGAAAGAGTTAATTGGGAGGAGGTAGCATGTTGACACTGGCTTAAAATAAATTGAAATGATTAAAAATGCTGTTTTAATAGGTATTATTTTGTAAATTATGTTGTATAAAGTAAACATGAATGATACAGTACGAAGATGTATGTTGCTAATGAGGTGTTTTTGTACTTAAATTAGAACAAAGCTGCTGTTTTCTCAGTCAGAAAAGTTGTGTTTTTTTAATGTCATTCTAAAATATCCTAGTTTAACTACTGATTTTTTTGGGGTCTTGAATCTTAAAAAAAGGACCCTGGCGAAGCCGAGGAAGGTGGAACACAGGGAAAATTGGTGGAAGCACTCAGGCAAATGAGAATTAATCATAGGGGGAACTACCGCCACCTTCTGGAAGAGATGCTGACTAGTTACAGGCTAGCTAAGATACAGGGAGAAGAGTGCACTGCTGAATCAGCTGCAGCATCTACTTCAGATAATCATGCTGGACCCAGTGACCCTGTACCAGACAACCCCACAGAATCTGGGAACCACCTTGCTGAAATACAGAGCTCAAGTGAAGATTCAGGGATGAATGAGACGGGCGATAAACAGACATAATGTCTTCGCTTTACGTAGCGGATTTAATGCTTCTCTTCACTTGGCGTATTTTCCTTTGTTTATATCTCAACATTTGTCACATCTATCCTAGAAGTCTGTTTGTTTTCACTTTCAGTTATTTGTACAGATTGTTTACATATCTTTTCTCCTTAGAAGTTCAAAAACTATGGTATATTACAGTAGTTGCATTTTATGTTTTATAGCAACCAGTTAATTTTTGCTTTGAGATTTTTTTAAATGCTGTGACACCAACAATAGGAATCTAACATGCTAATGCAAAAATAAATTAAAAAAAAATTTTGTAAGTAAATTCTTAAATAACAGTTTTGATGGTATGTTTGCTAATTGTAAAGTCATTCACATCTTAATAGTATCTTTTGTGCAAATTAATTGAATTATATGAATACTTTTATCTTTTTCCCCAGCATCATAACTGCATGTTTGTATTTGAATTGTATATAGTTTATATTGCAACTAAATTACAAACATATCACGTTTTAGTTTGTCACTTTTTCTTCGTGAAATGTGTATGTTTTTTCAATTTAGATTGTATCCACTGTTCATAAGTACATATTTTCTAGATGACTGTATTCTTATTTCCCAGGCTGTAGCATAACATATATCCAGAAATGAAAATGTATTTAGAATTAGTACCTAGTGTCAAGTTCTAAAAGTTTGTGTTTAAGTGAAAATAAAGAATATGCTGTGGAATAATACCTGTATGCATATTGACTCTTTTAAGCAAGTAATAAACTTACTTTGAAATGCTGTCATTCTGACATTGGAACTTCTCATAGCTTCCGATATTAACTTATCATGATGTTCATTTTTTTCTATAAATATTTAAGTAATTTTAAGTTTTTGGCACACTCCTTATTAATTCCCTATTTGAGCAATATTTCTCAATTTCAAGTTAAACATCAGCAATATAAATGAATAAACTGGCTATTTAACTAAGTTTACTTTCTACCAAATCTTTTTCTTGTCTTCTGGTGTATGACACATGTATGTACATGTATTTGGGTAGGTTGGTGATAATAGTGGTAATTAACAATGGTGGTAACTAATTTGCTAACAAGTTAAATCTGGAATTGCTGTGTCAGTATTCAGTCCATAATGTAACACTTGCATAAAAATATCATTGTTCAAAATAGGTACAAATTTCACTGCCTTAATGAAAAAGAGCCTGTGGGAATTTCTCATGAACCAGGAATACCTTAAGAGTTAAGTTTTAGTACTCTGTAGAACTGTTTTTTTTTTTATTTTGTATTCCATAGATGTAGTAGTATTTATTGATAGCTTTGATGTAGTACAATTTTAGGTAATATTTAAGTCTTTACGTAGCTTTAAATAGCTTTACTGGGTTCATGTTTCGTTAAAATGAATTCTCCCGTGATTGAAGAGTAAAGCATGTTTGTATGTGGAAATGGGCAGGTATGAGAAAAAGAAAAATGTCGTTTTTATGCTAGTGTTCTAATTAATTATGCCACTTAAATCCAAAGTGCAGCAAAATGTTTTCATTTGTACTGGTGAGTAGTAATATTTCTCCTCTTCTCTTCCTGTAGGGTGCTGGAGATCTAGAAGATCCGTGGTAGCCTTACAAATCTACTAAAATGCTTTTGATTCTGAAAGGGGGAAAAAACTTTTAAATCTGTTTTCTTCAATACAAGGGAAAAATTCTGGTGGATTTCCAACATTTTGTGAAATGGGCAGAAAGATATTAGAATTTTCCATCATTTGTTCATTTTTGTGTTTTCTGATATTGCCACTCTTAGCATTGCCTGTACTACAGTATTTTTACCAGCCTCAGGCATACCGATTACATCTGTAATGAACTTTGGCCCTAAAAAGGAAGGAAGGAGTGATTCTCTCAGCAGATCTGTGTATGTACCTGAGGTGCATGGGATTGTAGTTGTACTCTGAAGATACGCTATGGTTAAATGAAATTACAGCATACAAGCATGAGAGAGTACAAGTAATTCTTTGAGACGTTACTTATTTCACTTTACCAAGTTGGAAGGCTTTGCAGCTCTGTGGCTTGGAAGTAATTTCAATTGGGCAATACGCTATCAGATGTGTATTATTACTTTTTTTTTTAATTTTCCAGTTTTACCTGTATTACCAGACCGTTAGGTTTCCCTGCGGTGTCCAAATTGTGATATGTTGCCTACTGCTTGCTTGGAGATAAGTGTATTTGGCAATAATATATGAAGATTCTAGGCATCTAAAAACAGTAAGAATTTTACGCATGTGTACAACACACCCTTAAACTCTTGCTAGAGAAAATCTTTTAAAACCAAACTGATGAATTTATAGTTAGTAGTGACTTGCTTTGACATCTCTCACAGCTGCAGGTTTTTTAAAAAAAAAAAAGCTGAAAATTTGCCTTTATTATAATGTAAATTGTGATTATTTTTTGTTCTATATGTGGTTTTCTATAGTTTTTGTTTTTTTTCAGCTTAAGATACAGACAGAAGTCTTGTGTAATATGGGTATAATTTTTAATTGTTTGCATTATTTTCAAAGTTCAAATTATCACTTTGAGATTACTATAAATACACTTAAAATTATCTATTTTAAATTAAGAAAATATTAGAGATATTTTCATGGGTTCAATGACCTTTCATTTTATAAGCAATGGGCATGGTACAGAGTGGCTGTCATGTAAGGTACTTGAAGATTCTTAGTTTAATTCTATTTTTGCAATAACCTTGACTTTTTTTTCTGACTTCTTTGAGTTGTGCATGTAATGAGTCCAGTAAATGCTGAAAATGGGGAAGAGTAAAGTATTTATCTAAAGTAAAAGCTATTGGGGAGGGGAAACAATGAATGTATCCATCTGTACATGATTTACATGCTGTGGATGCCTTGTAAACATTTTCCTATTTGTTTAAACTGTGTTTCAGCGAGGATGTAATTGCCCTTGTGTGTAGTTTTAAGCTAATGACAGTCATCAACTGGTTTTGTGTGAAATGGAATTCATGGTATTTTTCTGTAACTTTATCCCCATGGTGAGTCTGTAAAAACCACATGTTCTGTCATACCGGTGCCGAAGGCCAGCTTTCCCAATCATTTTGATTCACTGTGTAACTGATTTTTTATTTTTTTGGTCTAGAGAGGATTATTGCCACAGTATATTTTATTTATTCATTAGATTTTAGCCTTGTAAGTTAAAGTGTTCTAAATGATGATGTTAACAGGTATTTGTCCCTTTACTGTTTTTTTGGGGGGTTGTTAAAAGATAGGGAATGAAGAATGCAAAATGGTTTATTGTTCAGACTGTCCGCTCTGGTCCAACCCTGTACTGATAGTACCTTCCCAGTATGATATTGTGATGTTTCATACAATACAGTGAACATAACCAACTTGTTATCTTCAATAAAGGATTGCTAAAACAGTGTGATATGCTTTATATTTTTTTGAGAAGGATTTATCAAGAAAATGTAGGTATTCTATATAAAATGATAGGATTTGCAAGGTTTCCCTTGCTATGTAGTCTGGTGATGGAGTTGTTCTTGTTCTACAGGGAATGTGATTCTTTCTCACAAGAAGCCAGAAGTCTTGAAGTGGGCTTCTCTGTGGGAGACAGAACAGTACGAACAACGTGTAAAGCTCCTACAGTAAATCCATCCCATGCTCAGCTGAAACGTGTTTTATTCCAGCTACTGGACAACATTTGTTTGAAGTCTAAGTATTCAGATTAAACTTGACTTTTGAGTCAGTTCATTTCTTGATGTTCCTTAAATATCTGAGGCTAGACCTAGGAAGCTTTGCAGTGTTTTGGAGAGAAATAGTTCTAATGTGGAAACCTTAAACTTTAAAACTTTTTACTGATTTTATTTAGTTATTTATTTTACTAGTGTTTTTTAGCTGGAGGGGGAAAAAAAAGAGAACAAAATCCTCCATGTTACCAGCATTGCACAATCATAACGTGAATACTTAGTATTACTGTGGAATGGGCGTGTTTAGGAACAACCTGTAGGTTTTTGTGTCTGTAAGTGGTTCTTTAACCACATGGTTGAATCTGCTTGTACGGCATAATCCCTGCATGGTGGTGTGATGTTCCACTGTAGTAATTTATTGTACTCCATAGCGTTCACAGGACTGGAGCCTTATATGTATAGTTTTTTACATCAGTGTGGATAGTCTCTCTGAAATGAAAGGGTTTATGCTTTTATAAGTATTTATTGTATAGAAGTGAAGCATGCACAGAGGTTTTTCAAAGAGAAGGACCATAGCTTGCACAGCTCAGTGAAATGTAAATCAAGACTTTTATTTGTTCCTTTTAAGAAGCACTGCTTTTAATTCATGCATACACTGCGTTTTTAATTCCAATCATGTTTCCAGTGTAATCAAAATACTGTTCAGATTTCACCAGCCTGGAGGGGGAAAAAAAAAAAGAAAAAAAACAACCACTCATTTTCACTTTGTATTCTTATCATGAGAAGTCTGAGATATTTGATAAAATTTATGTATTTTACTATATGCCATAACCTGTCAATTTTAACATTTGGTTTAAAATTGTTTTCATGTTTATATTGCCATCTGGTAACTAACATACTTCTGTAGAATGCTGACAGTGGGATGTGTCACTTCCACCTCAGGTCTTTCTGACATGTCACATTCAGCTTGAATCTTCTCTTCATTTTTGTGAATACTCCTGTACCACAGACCAAGTAGTCTGTGTCAGTTCTCAAATCTGCTCTCGGATAATCTTGAGCAAAATCAAGTTCTAACTGATCATCATTAACATGTTAAATATAATAGGGAATAAAGAAATGGATGCAAATGAAATGTTACGTACCAAGTCTCCTTTTAATAGAATGAATCTTTATATGCTTTTTTAAACCTGCATGCAAATCTTTGCAGCACTTGGCCAAACTATCCATGCTTTTCTTGCTGCTTATGTGAACTGATACTGCTATTTAGGTGAGGGAGTGAAAATATATATATGTATGAACGGTGCATTTGAAATAGATGTTAATTCTTCAAACACATCACAGGCTAAGAACCAAGCTTTAGCAGGCACTTTTTTATTTGTTTGCTTCTGGAAGACTTTCTAATGTTACTGAATATTAACAGATATTTTCTACCTAAATAGATAGAAATGTAGCTCTTTCACTTTGTCCCATGGCAAAAGCAGCCATAAGCCGTGAAACTGGTTAGCTGCTGGGTTGTTGGGGGTTAAAGTGGTATAACGGATGAGGAAATTTCAAGGAACTGAGTTAAAATATTCCTAGTGCTTGCTTGCTTTGTTTGATTCTGAAAAGAATTTCTTGCATGAGTAAGTGCATAAGTGTATTAGTGGAGTATTTCAAAAGCTGAAGCAAAAAAACCTAAGTTATTGCTGCCTCACATTAGGTATGAGGTTCTGGCAAAAAAAAAAAAGTGCCAAGCAGCTTTCAACTAATTAATCTATCAACTAATTCAGGTTTTCTTGGTGCAAGCAGCAAATTTTACATTTAAGGATTGTCACCTGAAGACATGTTGCTTTTAGCTCTTTATAGTTATTTTTAGCTCTAAATGGAAAGTTAAGTCGGAGGTAGCTCCACTGCTGCAGGTGAACAGCTGCATGGGAGGCTCCCAGAGAGGAAGGCAATTTGACAAAATCACAGCAAAGTAACCAGGTCACTGAGCGGTTGCAGTGTTATCCAAGTAAGTAAGCAACTAGCTCATGCAGTTGGGTTTTGAGCATCTTTTGTAACACTTCCCTCAACTTGACCATCTGATCTGGTCCTGCTTTTCTTCACTTCGACTGTTGCTGTGCAGGTCTGACTTAGCTATGCTTTGCTTGTACTGTTTTATATTCCCTATGTGACTGCTTTGGTTGTCGATCAAAAGACAGTAACTTTTGCATTGTAGCATGAGTGCGCCTCTCTTGTGTTCAGCTCATTGCTAGAAGTCGTCTCTCATCGACTTTGTTATTCTTTTAATCAATGCTGCTGTGCTTTGCTCTTTCAATCTGAAGGGTGATGTTCCCCCAGATACCTTATGTTTCTTCCTTCAAAAGCCTTCACTAAGCTCTTCTTTGCAGGGATGCCTGGATGTAAAGACTAGCTAGGATCACTGAGAACTTCTGACTGCACTGCTGAGTGCTTTGTGCTTCTCTTCTCTGCTGACTTTGTCTGTATGCAGCTTGACTAGGAATTTCCAGCAGAAAAGGCTTGGCTGTACTGCTGCTGTGATTAGTGACTGTGAATTAACATCAACTAACAACTGCCTTAGTACCTGCTTATAAGACATACTGAAGACTAATAGGAATTCAAGACATGAGGGTAGTTTTCTGCAGGAGGAGCAGTTCTCCATCAGTTTGGTAATTTTTCTGTGAAGGTAGTTGTCCTTGCTAATAAAGGAAGAAAATGATGGGAAGATGCATTCTGAAGGCTTGTGGTGGCTAATTGAAACAGTGCTGTTGGAAATAATTTTTCTTGCCTGTTGTGTCAAATCTGTTTTGGACATGACTGTGAGCCTGATTTTCTGCTTTCTCAGACTTGGAATTTAAGGTGAGTTGTGGAAAAGTTGAGGCTACATTGTAATAGTGTTTGCTATTGCAAGGGCCCTGCCTTTGTCTTTAAAAAAGCTGGAAACAATCCAATGCCTATGTCCCGACATCAAGATCTTGGAAGTCCATCTTGTCTGTAAATATAAATACTGACTTTTGTGGCATTTTCAGACAACTTCAGGATTCTTTTGGGTAGCTAAGGGATGTTTCCAAACATAAGTATTGTTCAGAAAAGTTCTCTGCAAAATAAAGTAAGAAAATGACTAAATGAGATCTACTTTTATCACTTTGAAAGAGCTGCAGAGCTTTAATGAAAGAAATTGCACAGAAATTCATAGAATGAGCATTCTGTGTCTTATGGGGTAAAACACCACTTAAAGGAGTTTAGTGTCCACAATCTAGAATGGGTACACAAAAATGTTTAGAATTGTTATATTCCTTGCAAGAATATTAATTTCTGCTTGAGAAATATGAATTTTTATTTATTTTTAAAATCTGCTAAGAGAAACTGCGGTGAAAACTTTCTGGACTGAAGTTGTATTTCAGCTACATTTCAGTTTTCTTTGTGAACATGTAGTTCAGTAAATATCCTACTCTTAGAAGTTAGTTGGAAACTTTGAAGCAAATGCATGCATGTTGAAGAGTCTGATGACCTTAATGAAAAGATATTTCGCATTGTTTTTATGTGGAATCTTTAACACCGTCCCTATATCCAAGTGTGTGAGTAATTGCAACAACTCTTTTTATATGTAGTTACAATCTTTCAAGTGCTGCTTCTATAAAGGGAATGGGAAGAAGACTTGGCACTTTCACACCAGAAGGGGCTCTGCTGAGTTTTGAGTGCTGTTCTGCTACCTGAGAAAGAAGGAAAGGATTCAAACAGCTCCTGCTTTTTCCTGATTATTTTTACATAATGTTATTTTTTTCTGTTCTTTCTTCCTTGTGTTGCTTACTTAATGAAATGTGTATCAGTTTGCTGATGAGACATTGATCAAATGGGCAGAAGGAAAGGTTTGTGGAAATTCAGCTTATCTAGTAGATACAACTTCTAATATGGCCTTAGCCTCAGTGCTTTGAACTGCATTAAACAGAGGCTTTGGATGAAATTAAGGAAAAAGAGGAAAAAGTACAAAATGGACATTATCATTGACTTATAGATGTATGTCTGAACATTCAGTTCTGAAATCTGTCTTAGAAATGTAAACTGTTTTTGTTCTGAGTAGATTACAGTATCGTTGTACTTGGTGCTACAGACTCCTGGACATTGTGGCAAAACTAAAAGTGTGAGAACTATCAGA
Organism: Anseranas semipalmata; assembly: GCA_013399115.1. Lineage (NCBI taxonomy): Eukaryota > Metazoa > Chordata > Aves > Anseriformes > Anseranatidae > Anseranas > Anseranas semipalmata. The sequence goes on from VXAA01001603.1 coordinate 63,195, forward strand.
GTGCATCATATAATGAAAGGCATTAATTATTCTCCAGGAGAGATGGGGGAATGGGTATGTGTGATAGTTGTCAGTCCAGTATTTGAGCGACTGGTGGGGAGAAAAGTTTAAAAGCATTATGTGAGTACTTGCGGAATGTGGGATTACATTTTTTGTTGTTGTTCGCTAGTATGGATGAGCTAGATCAAAGGTGCCTGAAGCTATCTTATGTAGATGCATACTCCGAGATCTGGCACCTGAAAAGCCCATGCAGTTCAGTGGATTCATTCAGTTCAAAATGCAAGGTCTGGTATTCACTGCAGGCAATGCTTTCTTGACCTTTCACCAAAAAACTCTTTCACCCCGATAACCGCATCCTTGAATGTCAGGGGATTCCAAAACTGAAAACTTGAAACAGTTAGGAGTGCTTATGCATTCAGATAGCATATAATGTTGTCAGATAAAGCTCTGTTGTCAGATAAAAATTTAAGTTTCACTTCAAGATGAACGATTATGGTATAGTTCATAATCCTAAATGGTATTTACCAGGGTGAAGACCTAACTGAAATTCTTTGGAAGAACTTGCATCAAAAGTAATTTAAAAAAAAAAAAAAAAAACTTGAAAAATGTGCTTTGACTACTTTTGTTTATCACTATTTTTAGAACAGAGTCCATTTAAGCCAGTGTAGGCTGCCCCATATCTATTCCTCCTGGTACTAACTGTAACTGGAATTTGACTTGGTGTTCTTACCAGCTTGGTTTTGGAAGCACTCAGCCGTGGTCACTGTGCTCTTCAGGCCATGTCCCCCTACCCTGTGCTGCTGATCTCCTGTTTGATGATGGACAATGAGGTTGGATCAAGTCTGTCAGTAAGTAACTAGGGTTCTGAGCCAGCTGTGCTTACGCACAGAAAATTACTCGAATTTACTGCCCCCAGTTCCCAGTCTTCTGGGATTTAATATTGTGCTGAACATCCCCAGCTCATACAAGAGTGAAGTCAAGGTCTGGGTCTCTCACTGGCAAAGACTTTAAGGTCTAGGCTGGAAAAGAAAATTCTTTGAAAGCTGGCGTCCTTTAGGACAGAGATGTGACAGACAAATGCTGTAAAGGAAGAGTGGAAGTAGTGTAGATCGAGAAGGGTGCAGGAATGGTTGAGCTTCCTCCTGGAGAGTCAACAAACTGGAGTCTACTTTAAACTACATTTTTCTATGGGTGTATGACTGTACCATGTTTGACCCTCTGTAGGGGAGGGTATCCAGAAGGAGTCAACTCTGCATGCTGCTGTACTTGCAGCTTTGCTAAGAGCAAGGATTAGAGGATAATTGTTTTCATCAGAAATAGTCAGAGAAGCCAGCCATGCTGATCACCCATGGGGGGCAAGGGCCAGGTGCCTCCTTCCCAGAAAGCTACCCCTGTAGCGTCATGTGAGCCAAGCAATAGGTAATTACAGCATTTATAATGCCATTAACCTTTAATCGCATAGTCCATTAGTGGACTAAGAGCATTAAAAACAAACAAACAAAAAACCCCACCAAGCCATGGCATGCTGTCCCATGCAATTACATTTTGCCACCCTCCAGGACTTCAGACTGCACGCTGATGGCAGAAACCTCATGTGTGGTCAGGGAACCCCTGGGTAAAAGATACTGCATCAGAAATTTGTTTCTAGAGAGTGTCTCGCTCTTGATGGCTGCCCTCCGTGTCATGGGAGGATGTTCTTAATGTTGAATGAAGTGTAGCTTTAAAGGTCAGATTATCCATCAGTCCTGTGGGAGCTGCTGAGGAAATATTGTCAGCTATACTGTTTGCCTTTTCACATGGGTGTGAAGCTGGCCTGGGTTCTGTAAATAATAAAGTTATATTTAGGTGTGAAGTGCATTATGTCAGACCAGTTTCAGTGGTAACAAAACATTTAATGAAAAAGCATTAAGCAAGAGAACTTTTTAAAAATAAACATCTTCCTACACTTAGCACATTAGGGTGCTTAATCACCCCTTTGTATGTTTTTTGGTGTAATATGTATGGTATCAAATAGCTGGCAAGCTGCTTGGCATTTGTATAGCATCAAACAGCAGACTCCTTAGTCAGCCAGTGCATCAAAATAATTATATATAAGAAATACTTGTGGAAATTAACCCCTCCATCTTACAGAAATAACCATGGCAATCTGTGTGGAGATAGCAGCTATTACTGCCCACATATGGATTGGTTTTGTTTCCCTATCTAACACTGAGGTAAACAGTAACTGGCACAGAATATGAAGTGTTTTCTCTACTATTTAATGCTTTTCAGTGGATTCTGCTAATGTAGTTGCATTGGCTAGTTACTCCTGCTAAACTAAAATTGCTCAGGAGGGAACCGTTTTGGAATTGCTTGAGAGCAAGCCAGAAGTATAATGCCTGCATACATAAAATACATTTTAAAAAGAAAAAGTTAAACCTCAGTGGGAAGTGTTGGTGATCTGCCTCTCAAGCTGAAGTTTACAGTTTCCCTTTATCAAATAATTTTAAAGTGAGCAACTCCTCAAGATGAAGAGGGAAAAAAAAAAGAAAAAAAGGCCTAAAACACCTGTGTGGTTTTATACCTAGTTAATATATAGCAGTTGTGCTAGCAAGCAGTTACAGCTGCCTGTGCTGACTGCAACTGTGAAAGTATGGAGTGAGCTGTCAGCTGCTGTAAGACACCATCCCATCCAGCCCTTCTGCAGGGCGTACGGGTAATTCGTCCAAAGGCACTTGTTGTCTTGGCCTCATTACTTGTGTTGCTTTGGTACAAAAGCAACTAACATAAATGCCACATGGGAGCTTTTTATTTTTTATTTTTATTTTTTTATTTTTTATTTTTTCTCCTGTGTGAGACTGGCTATTTTTAGTCTACAAGGAAACACATCTACAGGAGGAGGTACCAGACTCTGGGGCTTGTTCTCAACGGTCCATGGTAGGTTAGCTTCCAGGAGCTACTTTAAGCTCCTTGGCCATACTTTCCCTACAGGTTTTCTAGAAGAATCTTTCTAGTATTCAAGGTCCAGGTGTCCAGCCTAAACATGTCTGTGCTATGCTTGTACCCATTTGTATGTCACCTCTTCTTTTATAGCAAGTGGAGTTAATCTGAAATGTGATTGAAGTCTGTAAACACTGTCAGTCTGACTGTAAAGCACTGAAGTCTGACTGTAAATCTGTATGTTCACCAAGACCACTACTCAGTTGTTGCCAGCGTGGTTTGTCTTCTGTGTTAACCTTACAGTAGAGTGTGTTCCTGTATCCTCGCATGCCATTAGCAATGGGGAGGTTGAAGTAGTCCACAGAGATCCATCTACAGACAGTCTGAAGCTTGTGCACGGTGCATTTATCTGCTCTAGCAGAATAATCCTCTTGTTTTCAGCTGCATGCTTGGCAATTAAGACACAATCTGTACTACTTAAGGTATAAATAAGTGTTTAGCATTACTTGGGAATTACATTAGGACAACAGATGCTATTTTGAAGAAACAGTTCATGAGTGTCAGATTTCATAGAATGAACATTTGCAGTTGTGCACCTGGAAAATAATTGAATTAAGGGGAAAAAAAAGTTCCAAACTGCAAGTCAGGATGCAAGGATAACTTCTGACTACTTTATTATTAAGCTTGCCTTTATCAGTTGTAAGAAGTATGCATACTGAAGGTAACTAGCCCCATATCTTTAGATCAAACACACACATCCATGCAGGCAATTATCAACATTAAATTTATCAGCTTAAAAAAAAGGGGGGGGGGGGGGGGGTAAAAAACTTGGAATCTGAATTTCAACAGTGCTTTGGGTGTTAATGTAATACTTGGGTGAAGAGAGGAAATCTCATCCTCTGCAGATTTGGTGTGATCTTGGGTAAGCCATTAACAGAACTTGAATTCTCTCCCTGCGTTTGATTCTAGAAGCGTGCGCACAGACCTGTTGATGTGAGACTTAACTGTCATGTGCCTTGCTTTCTGCTCCATAAAGTGGAAATAATAGGACTTCCTTTAAGGGGACTGATGGAAATGTACTGAAACGAATGTGAGACGTTAAGGCTGTGATCTCACTGAAAAGTTGCGTGGCCAAGTAGCTGTGCCTTGTGCCTTGCACCCTGCCTCCCCAGCCTGTCCTCGCCGTGCCAAGCTGGCAGGAGCACCCTGTGGTTTCACGGTAACCAGGTGGCTTAGGAATAGAGCTGTTTGAAGAATTAAATAACTTTTGCTTTCCGCCAAATCCATTTCCCAACCTGGTTCAATGTGCAGTCGTGTAAATACTTCACCTGGCACAAGGCAGGGGGCAATACAAGACAGGAACAGGCAGCCAGGGGTAAGAGTTTATTAGATGAGCATTAAATGCTGGTGAATTAGACACAGAACTGCATCTGAAGTTATGTCTGTGTAGCACTGCCTGTCCAGCAGTTCTTAATTTTGATAAACTGCATGTCTGTGTCCCACTGACCTGCCAGAGATGCCTTAGGGGCCTTCTGTCATGTTTTGAGGCAAATGTAGCGAATACATTTTTGTATCCTAACTTAAGGAGTTCATTGTGTTAAGAAGCTGAAACCAGCCGTTTCTCCACGGCAGTTACCTGCTGGAGCTTCCCTGGGCCTCTGGCACTGAGGTCGTGGGCAGGGGATGGTTGCGGCCTGTGGCTGGGCACCCGGTGGCAGGCCCGGCTGCTGCGCGTGCCTCGGGGCCCAGGCCAGCGCATGGGCCAGGGGCTGTTGGGGGTGCGGGTTTGCAGGCTTCAGGGCAGCTGAGGCCCAGGGCGCATAGACGCGTAGATCTGTGCGCACTTGTGCAAGCTTTCAGTGTTCCTGATCGGCAGCAAGCAGCTCTCGGCTCTCCCTTCTGTCCTGCTTGTGCCTGCACAGAGCCGGCCTGGCCTGGGGATAGCTCTGGGTGCAGCAGCCTGTAATGTGTGCCGAGCTGCGGGGTCGGTGTGTGCCGTGTCGGTGCTGCTGCCTGGGAGCTGTGGGTGGGCTGTGTGGGGGCTAGTCCGTGCTGTGACAAACCGAGCACGCCAGGCTTCAGGTCTTTTCTTCCTGTTGAATTTGTACTGTTGCTCTTGGACCAGAAGCTGCCAACACTTTGTTCTCAGCCTTGGTGTTTTCACTACTCATTCATGCTGAGATTGCAAGGGAGACCAGGACCAATCTGCAAAGCTGAACACTTACTAAATCTTTTATTGGTTAAAAATAAATAAAAATCACTGCAATCACTAAAAATCACTGTAGAAAGGAAGAGAAGTTTAGGATGTTGAAGAGAGCAACAGTAAATGTAATTTTGCTCCCTGGAACACTGGTTTCTTGTAGTGTTTTATCTTGCTGAAGATGCCTGTTATGCGGAGGAGCTGGAGCACTTTGCCCTTTTTCTCTTTTGAACTTTGACCAATTGGTCAGGATTATTTATAAACCCAGGTGCTAATTACACTGCTTCTCATTCCACTGAACAAAGGTATGCTGGCTTGCTTCCTTGCTGTAGTGTCTGTCTGTCCCAGGACAAGAGACACCAAGTGAAATGGTTGACGAGGAAGCGAAGAGCTTGCCTATGGAGCTGAGTGAGAAACGGGGTGTGGAGAACAATGGATTTGTTCAAAATGAGGCTTTTGATGACAAGGAGATCGATACCAGTAGCCAAGAAGAAATGCCAAAAATGTGCATTATTGGTGTGAATCCAGCAGCTACGGAGGAGCCAGCTTTGGAGCCCTACGCAGGCATGCCAAAGGAAGTCTTGCTGAAGTTCTCCAGCCAAGCCCGGTACAGAGTCACCAGGGAGATTCTCTTCTGGCTCATAATCACTGCTGCTGTCATGCTCGTGTGTGCTACGATTGCCATTATTGCTCTCTCCCCAAAGTGCCTCGATTGGTGGCAAGCTAGTCCTATTTACCAGATCTACCCTCGTTCTTTCAAGGACAGCGACATGGATGGGAATGGTGATCTGAAAGGTGGGTTTATCTATCTTACAGAAGTGTCTTTAAACGGTTTCCATTCTGTGGTCTTGTGTAACTCCTGAAGAAATTTTAAGATTGCCCTGCTAGCTGATATCAGTGAAAACTGGGGGTGGTTATGTATCAAAGGGATCTGTGTTCCATCTTTGAGAGCCCACAGCAAACGTATTTCAACAAAAATATTTTGTCTTTTTAAAACGATGATGCCCTTTTCCTTTAAATAGGTATCCAAGAAAAGCTGGACCATATCATGCATTTGAATATAAAAACAATCTGGATCACCTCTTTCTACAAGTCCCCCTTAAAAGACCTTGGCTATGGAGCTGAAGACTTCTATGACATTGATCCCATGTTTGGATCAATGAGTGATTTTGAGAACCTGCTTGCAGCCATACATGATCGAGGTAAGCTGCAACTCTGATAAAAATAGCTCCATTAAAAAGACGTTCAGTTGTATGATAGAGGTGTGCCTTGTAGCATCAGGTTATGATCTGAGTTTTCAGTTTGTTCATCTGGCTATCCCCCCATTTGAGCAGAAGCAGATGGAGGTGCCAGTGGAAGGTACAGGCTAACTCCACGGCTCGTGACTGCTGCGATCCTGGGGTGGTGCGGGGAGCTACGGCCGCAGCGTCAGGCTGCTGCACGTCCTCTGCAGTGCACGCTCCCCTCTGGCAATGCCCACGGGTGCAGGGTGACCCACTGCCATGGTCCCTGCACATCAACAGCCCAAGGGCATCACGCCCACGAGGCAGTCGTTTCTGGCTCTGGATTTTATTACCGATGATTGCTTTCTGGAGAAAGCAGAAAAACAATTATGAGGCTGGGAGGAAGCGTCCACTTCCTTCCTGCGACTGCATCCTTGGTGTGTGTGTGTGTGTGTGCTTCAGACCAAATGCCTGCCCAGGTGTTTCCTCTTACAGCTGTTGGGCTGAATGGAAAATGGTTTGCCAGTCCCAAAAATGTTTGGGATTTCAAAAAAAAGCCTAATCTGTAGGAAGGGTGAGGAAGAACATGTACCAACACACTGGAGTGGTGAAGTGCATTTCCCAGCTGCGAGATGGCAGACAGATGTTGAAGTCAGAGTTTTTGGCCAGACTTCGTGGAAGTGGTTCATAACCACAGAAATCTGTTCTCATTTTCTTCCCCCTTCTTGGGGAAGAGTCCCAGCAAGATGTACTGCAGCTGCTTGTTGACCCTCATTAGTTTAACCAGACAGGTAGCCTGGGGCTTTTTATCTTGGTGTGCGTGTCCCCATAGCCCCAGCCAACAGGGCTGTGCAAGCCCAAGCCACGTGCTCGCCTGTCCCTCGAGCACAAACCCAAGCTCCCAGGCTTTGGAAGAAGCCCAAATTCTTATGATACCACATTAAGGAGAAAAAAAAAAAAAGTCAACTTTGTCTTAAAAGGTTGAATTCAATATATTTATGGTTTGCTTTATAAGGCTTAAAGGTGATAATGGATTTAATACCAAACCACACAAGCGACAAGCACCGGTGGTTTCAGCTTAGCCGCAATCGGACGGGGAAATACACGGACTACTACATCTGGCAGGACTGCCTGCAGGCAGGGACGGCGGTCGCTGCTCCCAACAACTGGGTGAGTGCAGGCAGGGACACCTGTAAATTACCTGCTGGATTGCAGGTTGTCTGTAACAACAGCTATAATGTAGTTGTCCTGGGGACACAGGGCTGTAAATGCTTGCTCATGGGTACAGACTGAAGTTACTAAATGAGGCTGTGTGGGTTGAGGTTTAAACTGGTTCAGGGCGGAGGGGATCCTACTTCAAATGACGGAAAAGAAATTACTCCATGCTAGAAACTTCGTCTCTAATTGTTTTGTTTGGTTGGTTTTGTTGTGCTTTTTTGGTGTATTTTTAACTGCAGTCTTAAGAGCTACCTTAGTGTTTGGAATTCTTTATTACAGAGATGATAAAATTAACATTTTAACACACTGACTGTTGTTGGTGCTTCAAAGGGATAATACTAGATAAAAGAAAGTTAACTAAAGCTATTTTTAACAACAGTTTTAGGAAAACCAATTCCAAGAGAAATGGTCCCACCCATGTTTCCCCCTCTATTTGTAATAATTCCCAGCAGAAGTCTACTTAAAGAGGAATGAAACAAAGCATTGAACATGAAATACATGTGGCAAAGCCTGACTGAGAGGAGGAGCAACTAACAGGAGAAGGAAATGAGAAACAAAGTATCGAGGTCTACTCAAAATTTAGTCCACGAATTAGGCATTTTGTACTTTATTAAGTGCCTGTAATGCACCACATCTAAGATGCATGTGACTAAATGTTTGTTAAATTGAGAGTTCTGATTATTTTTCTCCCCCCTTATACAAACAGGTGAGCGTCTATGGGAATTCCAGCTGGCAGTTTGACGATGTGAGAAAACAATGTTATTTTCATCAGTTTGGGAAAGAACAGCCAGACTTAAATTTCCGCAACCTTGCTGTTCAACAAGAAATCCATGTAAGTATAGGAGCTGCTGTTGCTGCACCAATAGCCAGGCAGATATTTCCATGCTTAATTTGATTATTTGTGCTACACAATCTACAAGCTAGTTGGAAGTAATTCAAGGGTTAGGTTACAGTCATGTAAACTATGGAAACAAAAAAGTGTTTAGACAAACTTTAAGTTTATAACCTAAATTCAGGCTTTATCGTCTGATGCTTTCAGTATCGGAGCTACTTTGTTCTGAGTCTTTTTAATTTAAAAGCAAGCAAACAACCAAAAAGTACTGTAAAGGTGGAAGTACTGGCAGCGGGTTTGTTGTGGTGCTCTGGGTCTTAAGACTATTGCTTTTCTGCTGGTTTAAGTCCATGCTCTCACAAGTGCCTGGCAAGATCGTGATCATTTTTTGGAACAGGCTGTTGCACTTCAAAAGCAGTTCCCTTAGCCTTCAGTGGGAAGAGGAAGGGAATCTTAAAATTTCTTTGCTTTGATCCTTTAGGAGCCTTCTGCTTTTCAACGTAACCTAATTCATAAGCAGTTCATGCTTGGCTCTCTATGAACCATACCCGTCCTTCAGCCTAAGTAGTTTTCTCCACTCAGATTTTCTCAAATGTGGATGGCCAGAATTAACCATATTTAAAGAGGCATATTGTACAATAGCATAAATACTCCTTTTCTAAGCCCTAAGATTGTTGTTACCTGCCTTGAAGATACTGCTTGTAGTCTCATAGTCTAAAATGACTGCTGCAAGGAAGCAGTTGCCTGCTCTCAGGTCTAGTCCCCATCAGGAGCCAACAATGAAGGCACTTATTGCATTTGGATGTTGTATGGAGGACAACATTTAATGGAAGGATTGACATGGATGGTCAAATGTCTCTTGCGCTGAAGCTGGTGCTGAAGTACAGCTGAATCACCCAAGCTGAGAGGAGCTTTAATCTCTTTTGATACAAGGAGCTGTTAATTAGCCAGCCCAATGGGGGGTGACAACTTGTTTTAGCAGAGGTGTTTGCATTTTCAAAGTGAGGCAACGTTTATCTGAAATGCAAGGAATGCCTGGGCTTGATAAGGCGGTGTTGGTTTCGGTCTGCCTACATCTCTGACCACTATCTGGGGGGAGAGAGGTGGATAGCCCTTACAGCCAGGAATGTTTCACCAAGGAAGGGTTGTGCTCTGACAAAACCTCATGCCTGCCTGCCTGCATCACGTCTCCCAGCAGACCAAATAGAATTCATTAAAGTATTGGGAAGTAGGCCTGAAGCTGGGGAGTATGACAGCTGCTTCTTTTTCCCCTTTTTTTTTTTCCTTTAAGTAGTACATCTACCTCAAGTGTTTTGATGTAGTTCTTAGGTGTTTGTTGCTCTGTACTATTAAATTTTGGTACGTTTCTTTGGTGCTAGTCTTCATGCCTGACCAATTCTAGTGTGAATATCTCATGGGCTGTCTCTGGGGCATCTTTCCTCACCATTGGTATTGCAAGTGCATGAAGAAACAAAACAACATTTTGGTTGTATTTGTTAACTGAAGCACAAAATGAGACCTGCTCTTGAGACTTGAAAAACTCTGCTAGTAACCTCTCTGTCTTGATGCTTCCCGTAACACCGTGTCTTTCCACTCGCCTTGTTAAAGAATAATCTTTGGCTAGTGTGTTAATTCAAAATCCTGTTTCAGGTTAAGAGTGTGTGAATGAGCAGGAAGCAGCAGTATTCTTCCGAAGAAGCTGAAGTCTTTGGTTTAGCCCCTGGGTGTGTGGAGCAATAAACCTTTTACCAACCAGGGTGTTGTCGCTTTCTCGCATAAATAGAAGTAATCAGTCTAATCAAGTTAGTGCTTGATATTTGCACTGCTGATACCTGGTGCTGCTTTTGTGATGATCATGCGCATAAACAATTACTTTTTGGTGGACTCAGCATTGGACGGACCCTGTATTGAGAGCTGCTGCTTTCAGAGTGGCTCCGCGAGAAAGTACAGCTCCATAAGGTAGAGTCCTCATTTGCCAAACAAAAATCTGTAAAGCTTGAATGTGGAGTATTTCTACTCCAGCCTATTCTGGCAAGTGTACTTCATATATGTTTTTGAAAAATTAAAAATAATAATAAAAAAGGCAAGATTTTTCTACTCAGATGAAAAAACAGTATCTGATCTAAAGGAACACTTGCATGAACTGCTCAAGGGGGATTGAACTTTAGAGTTGTTTGTGAAAAGTAAAGCAATTAGAATTGTAGTAATATAATAACTACTGAAGTAGGAAATAATTTTACTAATAGTGACTAACCTCCACCTTTGGTAGTGGAATTATTATCCAAGTTAACTGCTATGGATTTAAAATTTTTAGTGTTCCCGCAAATCAACAAATAAGCCTGAAAATAAAATAAAATAAAATAAAATCACATCTGTCAAATAAAAGGGAACAAGCATTTTAAGAGCTCTATTGTATAAAAAGAAAATTGGTGGCACAAGGTCTGTGCAGAACAACATATTCTCGCATATTTGAATCAATGTGTTCTAATTGTGTGCAGGCAAGATGGGTGTTCACCAACAATAGTGCTTAGCGTGATCCCAGTTGTTCTGATGGAAGAGATTAGAAGGCTCTTAGTGAGGCATGCCCTGGCTTTGGTCTTGTGAATTATAAGAGAATTTAGACCAGTCTTTTTCTTTTTTATACCGGAAGAAATAATAAGACATGCTCTATTCATATATTAGTTCTAACTCAACAGGATTCACTTTAACTTCTAGTAAAATTAACAGTACAAATTCAAAAATAAATTGTTGTTTGTTATTACCTACAATAGGTTTGGTTTTCTTTTTAAGTATATACTATTTTGAATGGGATGGGCTCACTTGAAATTCTCAACTTTTCCCTTTGTCTAGGATATTATCAAATTTTGGCTTGGCAAAGGAGTTGATGGATTTAGTTTCGTCGCTGTTAAATTTCTTCTAGAAGCCACACATCTACGAAATGAGCCGCAAGTGAACAAGTCTCAGAATTCTGTAATGTCTATTTTGTCTTTTTTTTTTCCTGTATTTTCCACTGGGGCAAGAGAAGTGTATGTTTTTACTCTTTCGGGTCTTAATTAAGGCTTTAGGAATACGGAGTCAGTTGTGTTCCTTGGAAGGGAAGTGGCTCCTGGGCTCCCTGCAGAAGGAACACGTACAAGAAAGAAACAAGCAGGAGTACTGTGGGTGAGAAGAGAATTGTCCATACGCCCTTTGTATTTCTGTTCTGACGGAGTTGCTTCAAATTTTGTTTAAAATAATTGGCTTTTCAAATTATATCTAAAAAGACCAATCTTGTGAATTTCAAGAGTTTATCAGCTGTCTTTGGGGAGCCCCATTACAAGAGGTAGGCTCAGTGCTCTGGCTCAGTTGGGATCCCATAGCAGTCACTAGCACATATTTCTTTTAAATTGCTTGTAGGATTTGGAGTAAAACAAACAAACAAAAAAAACACCTCATTGGCAGTATGTTACAGTGAGAGGTGGCCAGAGGCATTCGGAAGCATCCACCCCATTGCTTTTGCTGAGGTAGTGAACCCAGTGATGTTAGCAGATAGTGCCAGCACCAAGATGCTGTTCCCCTGCTGAGTTGGGGATCACACAAAACTCATCAGCTCCACAAATATTGTTGCTTTAAGTTACCACAACAACACCATCCCTGTTTCCAACCTGATGTGTGGCCAGAGCACCTGCTGTGCTCTGTGCTGCAGATGGGCTCTGTTGGTTAGTGCTGAGAACGTTCCCCAGGCACAGTTCAGATCTGCACTGTTAGTGTTGGTATGCTAAACTCATTTCAGTTAAAACTTTACCTGCATTGGTGGATTGTCTCAAGAAGGGACAGGAAGAATTTGGAGAGTTCTGAATTCTAAAATATTGGAGAACTAATGAGGAATATTGCCTTGGTCTTTCAGGAGAGCATCACAGCCTATTCCGAGCTCTACCATGACTACACAACCACACAAGTTGGTATGCATGATATCATCCGAAGCTTCCGCCAAACCATGGATCAATACAGCAGAGAACCTGGCCGATACAGGTAATCATTATTATGGCTAGTGATTTTTTTTCCTCTGTCATTCTCTTGCTAGCAATAAAACGGTTTGTTAATAACATGATATGCCATAAAATGTTTTCTTCCTCAAATGCAAGTGGCAGTGCATAGGCTACGCTATCTCTTCCCCAGTCTGTGCAGGAAAGGAAGTGTGCAGTGAGTTGGTCCAGGTAGCTCTACTGGATGATTGTACAAAAGTAGGCAGAATGTGTGACTGCTCATATTGTGGCACCACTGTAATTAAAGCCTATGAGGCTGATCCACTATATAGCATTAATAATACAGTTCATATTGGACCCGTAGTCAGAGATTGTTAGAATTGCATCATGGTTGAGGTTGGAAGGGACCTTTTGAGGTCATCCAGTCCCACTGCCCTGCTGAAGCAGGGTCACTGAAAGCTGGTTGCCCAGGACCATGTCCAGATGGCTTTTGAGGATCTCCAAGGGTGGAGACTCTACAACCTCTCTGGGCAACCATTGCCAATGCTTGGTCCATCTTACAAAAAAAAAAAAAAAAAGTGTTTCCTTGCATTCAGACAGAACCTCCTATGTTCCACTTTGTGCACATTGCCTCTTGTCCTGTCATCAGGCACCACCAAAAAGAGCCTGGTTCCGTGTTCTTTACATCCTTCCTCCCTTCAGATACTTAGATACACTGGGGTCCCCCTGAGCCTTCTCTTCTCCAGGCTGAACAGTCCCCGCTCTCTCAGCCCTCCCTAATAGGAGAGATGCTCATCATCTTTGTGGCCCTTTGCTAGACTCTCTCCAGTAGCTCCGTGTCTCTCCAGTTCTGGGCTCCCCAGTACAAGACCCCGCACTCCAGGTGTGGCCTCGCAAGTGCTGAGTAGAGGGAAAGGATCACCTCGCTTGACCTGCTGGCAGTGCTGCTCTTAATGCAACCCTAAACTCTGACCTTCTTTGTGGGAAGGGCACATGGCTGACTCACGTTCAACGTGTTCACCAGGACCCCTAGGGCCCCTTCTGCAAAACTGCTTTCCAGCATGGGAATTGCTAGAATGGAGTTATGTGGATGTGGTTTTGGAAAGGTAAGGCTTATTCAGATACAGCTTTTTGCTGTAGATTTTTCACCAGAAATTTCCAAGAACTATCTCCCCCTTATCGGCTTTACAAAATCTAAATTTCATTGTATGTGTTTTTGATGGGAAGGAGGGAAGCAGATGTAATTCTTAATCCTGTATTATTTTCTAAGCATGTCAAACATCATTCCTAGCTTTCTTCAGCTCTGTACAAACCAGGAATGAGACAAAAAAAGTATTTGTGTACTTCTTTGTAGATTTATGGGTTCTGATGGTGATGAAAAGGAAGACATAGGAGCAACAATGATGTATTATGGAACAACTTTTGTCCAAGAAGCAGACTTCCCATTCAATTTCTACCTAATTAACATGAAAACTCTATCGGGCAACAGTATTTGTGAAGCTGTCAACTTGTGGATGAAAAACATGCCTGAAGGAAAGTGGCCAAACTGGGCGGTAAGAGTTCTGGACTTACTCTTATGGGAAGGGCCTGTTCCTAGGTGATAGAAACCTGTAGGTGATGGTTCCTCTTAAGGTGATAGAAACCTCACACACATTGATTTCAGTGGGATTAGCTTTGCAGGTAATTGCTATGAAACATGTTTGGGACGTGCAAGAGATGAGCCATAGGCAATGCACTGAAACTACGGGCTTTGATCATTTCCACAAGTGCAACGTGGGAGCAGTTCTGTTTATGTATCAAATGTGATCCTCAGGAATGCAGTTCTGTATCCTCAAGGCAGTGTCTCTGGGGGAGGGGGCAAAATGCCCAAGAGAGTATTTATAAATAGCTTTCAGCTGTTCTGGCTTTTGGAAAGAAAAAGGCAATGAGCTCATATATGGACCATATGGAGTTGCAGCCACTCATGTTTCACCACATCCCTTCCTACATTCAGATCTCTCTTTTGTTTCAATCCCATGCTCAAGCATGCCTACCCTTTAGATGTTCTACTTCAGGGCTGCCAACTTTTCCCAGCCCCAGTATAAAAGCAGTAATCTTCTCAAAACAAGCACCACCTTCGCATGGCAGAGAAAATGGTAAAAATCTGAGGGAAATGTAACCGGGCGGGAGTTAACGAAGTCTCAGGCTGATTTGTCATCTCCCCTTGCTTCTACCACCTACATTCTAAAATATTTTGGGCAGAAATTTGTACTGGCATCAAAATTAAAAAGATTGTCCTTGCAGACCTGGAGGTGAAAGGGGAAAAAATAACGCACTACACTATTAAAGCAGCTAATAATACTACAGGCCATTCTAAGTGGTAAGGCACTTTTCTCAAAATGAATCAGTCTCTTGTCATTTACCTCTTTTGGGTGATGGCAACATTAATGTAATTATGCACTTGGAATATGCAGGTGAGCATTTGGCCGATACACATGAAACACATGGAGCTACTCACCTATATGGGGATTTTTGGTGTATGTCACTTTACAAGGGAGGATAGGCTGGAGTCCTCTCGACTCTGTGAAGATATGCCAATTTAAATACATTTTTTTTTCTGTTTTAGTGCCTGTGAATGGAATTTCACTCAAAATAGTTTTTGTCTTAGAGCAGTTTCATGTATGCATGGAATTTTATAATGTCTGCTTAACAGAACTTTGTTTTCTTCAGGTCGGAAGCCCCAACACTGCTCGGATTTCATCTCGGTTTGGGAAGAAGTATGTCAGTGTTATAAACATGCTGCTTTTAACCCTCCCTGGTACTCCCATAACTTACTATGGTGAAGAAATAGGTATGGAGAACATTGAATCAGAAAATGTAAGTGAAGAGTATATAAACTCTGATCTTGTTATTTAGTTCTGAGAAACAGAACTTCCAAAAATACAAGAACTCTTGTTTGTTTAACCAAATCCAGTCTCTCTCGATGTTTAGGTGGTATTCTGTATTGCACATTGCAAAGCCATTGTACAGAATGCAGAAATGGCCAGGCCAGAGACCAGAACTGAGGCCCTGACGCATGCCTGAGCTGCAAGATTATAATCCTGCTCCCTGCCTTCTGCCCTCTGCCAGATTAGTTTCTGCGTGCTTTGCAGTGGTGTTGCTTTGCTTCACTTCAGCAGAAGAGGTAGCAAGTGCCAGTGCCTAGGCTAGTGGCTCTGAGAGGTGCGTTCGGTCACCCAAGGCAAGAGGAACAGAGTCTTGTATCTCCTTCCTTCCACAGTACTCTATTCACTCTGTCAAAGTCCAGTATTTCCTGGCTACTTTTTAAAGGAAATCAGAGTTCATGAGAGCATAGTTAAAGCTACCATCTCCTGGAGACTGCTTTGCTCTCACTGTAAGGAGGCACCTCCCTAAGCCACAGCCCTCTCTAAAATGCCCAAGCTCAGAAGAGGGGGAGTCTCCAGAAGGGGGTGGTACAGACCAGCCACTGCTTAGCATTTCATGGTGGAAGTGGCTTTGCCTTATCACGCAGGCCTTTTTGTATTTGTATTTTAGATCCAAAGGGATAAAAGATTTAGGTACCTGAGCCTGGTGACCAGGTCCGTAACTCATTTGTTCATAGTTACAAGCAACGCACAGCAGGATGTTCGTGTTTTGTTAGATGACAGGAATGTTCAGAAGTAAGTTTATTCAAGGTCAAGGGGTTAAACCAAAGTGCCTGTGCCTTTCACACTGTGCTGACCTGCCTGACTTTAGGTTTCCATGTTCTGCCCGTATAATTTCTCGTCTTTTCTATGATCATACCTGACTACTGTTGTATCTTTTGTCAGAGATGTACTGGCGTGACTGGAAAAGGTCATGCCCAAAAGGGAACAGCTTAGCTCTGCCTCTTACGACCATATCCAAGCACCTTAAGAACATGGTCCTATGGCAGATGCTGTTTTTGCTGCGGAAAGCCTCTTACAGAATGAGACAGCTTCTGATGATGTTACCAACAGCATTGACTAGTTTTGTACCAAAGGGAAGGACACACTTGTTAGAAGCACAGGATTGTCTCTAGGTTTGTCTGATTCAGATGTGAGGAAATGATTTTCTGACTTAGGAAATATTTCCTCTGAGAAATGCCTAGGTCAAAACATCTCCTGCATTTTCTTACTGCTGTTGATTACTGCAGGCGGAAAGATACTCTTCAGAAAAGTGGCTTGCCCTTGGCTCCTCGGGGTATACGCTCATTTAGCAGCCACCCTGTGGCTCAGGGCTTTGTAACGATGCAAAACCACTCTTCAGTTGGGCGAGGAAGAATCCCTGATTAATGGGTGTCTTAGAAAGATGGAGAGTATTTGCTAAGGGAATAGTTTTTAGCCCCAGCATTTGAAAATCTTCAAGAACAACTAAAAGAGGTAAAGATGAAAGGCAGTGTTACCAGTATTGAAAACTTAGGATTCTTTTTTCCTGCTTTTCAGAATATGCTAAAAGGAGAAACCCATTATTTATAATGTCACGAAGCAAAGTGACAATTTCTTTTGTTGAGCTGCTGTTCTGACAGGTTGTATTGAAAAGTGCCCTTTATATGAAAAACAGTTTTCATCGAAAACAAACACCCAAAGTATGTGCAAAATATTTTATGCCCTCTTATATCATTAAATTTAAGTGTCAGATCTTTTGGCAAGCTCTTCAATAACAATGAGGAAGCTTTTTCAGAATTTTTCTGAATCCTTCGAAGTGAGAACTTCAGACTTTTTACAGCAAGACATTTTAATCAGCTAAAAGCTGGTATTCAGTACAATTTTTGCACTTGAGAAAAAATTTATCTTTCTAACACAAGAAATCCTGTCCAAACTGTAGCCCTTTTGCAAATATAAGCTTGAAGAGATCTATGGTGAAAAGTGTGGTGGTTGCAAAAAAGCAGATAGTGAATAGCATTTACTAGTTGTTTACTGTTCTCTTTTCTTAGGACTCGTTACCTCATGTATTCACTAACTGCATGTCTAGTTATTTATCAGAATATTCTTGGTGTCTTTTATCCAACCATCTGTTGCAAGGGGAGACTACTAGACTCATGTGGGAACTCCACGTTTTACCCAGTGATGCCGCATCTATTAGAACGTCTGTTCTCTTCCATTTCAGCAACTGTCTCTCTTCGTATTTTCTCGCTGCATCTCTTTAGATTTGCAGCAGGATCACGTCCTCCTTGTTGAATCTTAACATAAGCCAGAGAAATGGTGAAATGGTGATTGTATGGAAGATGTAAGAATGTGTTATTTAAGGGATAACTTTTTAACAGACTAATCAAAGCAAGTAACTTCTTGGCAATGGCTCTAAAACCGCTTTATTTTCCAGGTGACCTTTCCAGAGAAATCCCCAATGCAGTGGGATGGCAAAGTTAATGCTGGTTTTACTGCAGGCAACAGTAGCTGGTTACCTGTTAACCCCGACTACCAAAGTGTGAATGTTGAAGTAGGTATTTGTGTGACAAACCAAAGGTCTAAAAATATTTTTATGCATCTATTTTGCTCTGACATCCTAGTGGGAACTGGCAGTGTAGCTAATAAAAACAAACTCTAGGGAGGAAAACAGAAAGGTGTAGAGTCCTAAC
The DNA here is from genome assembly GCA_013399115.1 of Anseranas semipalmata. Taxonomy (NCBI): domain Eukaryota; kingdom Metazoa; phylum Chordata; class Aves; order Anseriformes; family Anseranatidae; genus Anseranas; species Anseranas semipalmata. Next base: position 81,127 of record VXAA01001603.1, read on the forward strand.
TGATTTTATTAGAGAAGGAAATCCTTGCACGAGCAAGGAGTCTACTTCATCTATATTCGTTTAAGCAGAGCAACTACAACTACAGTATAGATGTGGCAGTTTGGCTTTTTAACGTGCTTTTAATCATTTTAACATTAAACTGAAATCTAGTCTTTTTTCATTTATATTAGTATATAAAGCACTGTCCTTCTAACGAGAACTTAACATAGACCATTTCTAATGTAAGTAAATAAATTTTTCAAAGCAGTTGAGCAGTGGATCAAACAGATTTTGCCGATCTACAGTGCTGACCAGAACTGAAGACAAAAATACAATTCAAAGACAGGAAAAAAAATAAGATGGGAAATAAATCCTGTGACCTCAGTAGATCAGACTCGATGAAAAAAAGTTCACTATCAAGCTTTTAATGGCTGTGGCTTTCTGCAGAACAAACAATACTCAAAGGGACACCTGGGGAGGCAGTAGCATCACTGCCAGGGAAATTCTGACCTGCCAAATAACCTCCATCCCTGCCACTGCACAAATCCCAAGAAAGTGCAGGAGAAAAAGCAGCTTTTCAGTGGAATTAGCAGACAAATTTGAAGAGAGTTAATTGTCAAAAGTGAATGGGCATGTTCTTGGCAGACTGTGGGTGTGAGAGGTAAGTAGCATCTCCTGCATTCAGTGGGAAGAAACGACCACATTAATGCTGACTTTTTTGCAGGCTCAGACGACCTGGTCCAACTCAACCCTGGGTTTGTACAGAGAGCTAACTTTACTTCGCAACAACGAGCTGCCCATTCATCGGGGGTGGATGTGCTACATCTGGAATGACAGTAATGTTTTTGTGTATGTGAGGGAATTGGACGGGTTAGATAGAGTCTTTATGATGGTTCTCAATTTTGGACAGAAATCGACAATAGACTTGAAAGCTATAGTTCCTAGCCTTCCATCTGAAGCTGTTATAAGACTAAGTACTAATTTTAGCAATACTGGTAAAGCTGTCGATACCAAAATAATTAAAACTGAAGCGGGAGAAGGCCTGGTCCTTGAATATAAAACAGAAAAGCCTGTTCATACTATGGAAGATTTTCAAGAAAACTGTTTTGTGGCAGAAAAAGCTTGTTATTCCAGTGCCTTCAATTTGCTCTATGTGAACTGTTAAGTGCAAGAGTAGAATAACCAAGCTTTCATGTTAATTTAGAAAATGCTGATTTCAAGGACCTGCTAAAAAAAAATAAAAAATCAGTTTTTTTTTTTTTAGGATTTTCAAACTTGCTTTGTGTACAAAATAAATAGCCTGAAAAATAAAATTGGTACCTAATTGTCTTGCATCTGTATTGGTGATGAAACATTGAAATGGTATAAACAATGATCATGATGTAGACACCCCTATTGGATCTGTGGAGAGGAGAAGTAAATGTCCTAAAAGACTGTCCTGCTTAAGTGTATCTGAAGAAGGGGAACAGTTGCTTCCTGGGTGCTGCCCCTTACAGTTGCTGGTAATGAAGCACTCTTGAGAATCCAGAGCCTGTGGCAGTTGACGCTATATTTATTTAGTTATTTATTTTGACATCTGTAGCTTTAGAATGACTTTTACAGAGGGTTGGCTCTGTGTTTGTTGAAATAGGTAAAAGCAAGATAGATTTTTAGTATATAAAGTTCTGATGGTTTACCCCTTCTCTCAACTCTAATAGCTCTGAATATGTACCATGCATCTATCTTACCAAACAATGAGTAGCAGTCTTGTGCAAGATTGCCTTGCTGAGAAGTTATGAAAGCTATGAATCAAGCAGCTCGGGTGGGGGCATTCTTTTTGTTTTGTCCTCTGGAGAGACTCTGGGGGCATTCATTTGTGTTGTCTTCTGGAGAGACTTTGGCACTTCCTTTTTAAGATTACCATGCTAGTTAAGGCCATTGCAAGATTTTGAATCTGCTCAGATGGAAGAATTCTGCTACTTCTGAATCCCTATTCTTGAGAGTCCGTTTTCTATTTCGCAGTCTGTTTGGCCCCACCATATGATCAGTACACTACGGCTGCTGTGTAGCTAGGAAGGGCAATAATCATCATTACCTACACATGGGAATTAGTTTTGGAAGAACTTAGTGAGACTTTTTAATCAAATACAACTGTGTGGGAGATTTACTGCCTTGTGTAAAATTTCATCTTGGAAGAGAGGTCTTAGACTGCTTCTCCTGTATAGTGCTGTACTGCTGGCTTATGAACAGAACTGTACACGAAGGCATGTACTTCTGTACCATTGGGCAGGGGAGAAATTTAGCTTATTCCATATGTTTATAAAGCAATGCCACACCCAACTTTGTCTTTGACTTTCTGGTCTGCTCTCTCTCCATTGAGCAGGGATCCATCTGGACAAGGTCTTCACTTTTTCATATAAATAAAAATCTGACCCAAAGTTCTTCAGGTGTTTGACGTGTTTATCAGCTATTTCCAGGATTTGATATGATGTTGGAGATGCATCACACATCGCCAAGTTCTGTCTTCAGAAAAGCAAGGTGTCTTGCAACCTAAATAAAGCAAGGAAAATATTTTATTATAAAATAATAAAACTCTTTGCACTATTAACCTTCAGGTTGTTGTAGAGCTTATCCCAATCTTCCTTTCCCATACTGATGCCAAGCGATACCTTGCCCTTGAACAAAATAAGGCTTTTCCTCAAAAACTTAATTTTGGGAATAACTGCCACAATAATTAACACTTGCTAGGATTTGTAAAAATTAACAACAATAACATTTGTGATAGTCTGAGACATCAGTAACAATACAGCAGGTCTTGGCAGTCTGTTACTTTTAGCTTAAACACTTGTAGAAAGTGCAAAACCTTGAAACCTAATTGTAGCTTCCTTTGACAGTACAGATCATGCATTCCAAAATATAAAGATCAAACCCATCATAAGTATTTTACTCACAAGGAAGATAAATAAATAACCAGTATGGGAAAGTTGAGCTCTTATCACTCTATAGTGCAAGATTTCTCATGCTGGAACAATGTTTTGCACAACTTAGAATCTTTCATTCAAAGCTCTTGGCATATTACAGTGGGAGTTTAACGCTATTTTGAGGTTTAAGGCACAATGAGGTTCAGTAATCTGGCTCTGTTGGTTCTTTTCTGTATATATTCAAGAGCAACCTTAATTCCAGTATTTTTTTTTTTCTTTTAATACTTCAAACGTACATTCAATGACTGCATGAACTACTGAGGTTTAAGTACCAATCGAGGGAAACCTCCACACTGTGTTATGGATGTGTACAACAAAGGAAACATACCTCATTTAGTGAATCCTCCCAAGATGAGTCACAATGACTGCCATTTGCCTGGATGTCTAAGATGACATTAGGGATCCAATTTCCTGGAACAATGAAGCTAGCAATCACTTGATATTGAATGAACAAGGAAAGGTAAGTGGGGGATGTGAGTTGTTTAGGGATAGAACATTATTTTGCCTTCTGTTCTGAAAAAATTTCTGCTGTTCCTTAAGAAAAAAAAAAGTGAATCATATAGGGGCTTGCTAGATGAACTATTTCTATTTCTGTTAACTAAGTATTTGAAAAATGTTTATACATTCAGTGTTTATGTTCTGTGTCTCTTTGGAAAGATGTGCTTTCTCTTTCTGAGCAAAGATGGATGCTGGACTGCATTGTACAAATAAATGTATTTAAGGAAGAGTCAATCTATAGTGTTTAATTACGTGACTACTAATATTCTGCTTTAGTTAAATTCATGTATCTGTATATTCTTATCTTACCTTTCTTTCTTGTTCTGCAGGCATGATCTAGCGCAGCCTTCCTAAGTTTCTGAACATATCGTAGAACTCCTGTTAGTGGTATTCGCTGATCATTTTCATATGCCGTTATAAAAACTGAAGGATAACACTGAGATTAAAAACCCAAAACATTAGATACTTGACAACTGATTTTCTTTTAAACTGAGTAAGCACATTTTTCTCCATATGTCTTACTGTACTACTTGTTATGGTTAATCTAAAATGTACCTATTACATAATTACCTGTTCTTGAAAAAGCATTTTACTTTTATCAGTAACTGGAGAAAGTATTTTGGTCTGAAAAATGACGAATATTAGCTTGCAAAAGGTAATCAAAAAGCATCCTCTCCCTGCTGTTAAAGGTCTGACATGTGGCAGCTTGCTGACGATTATTCCCCTGCTCGCCTCAAAAAAAGAGATGTACCATTCCATGATTTTTACTTAAACAGAACAGTAGTGGAGATTTACTTTTGCAATCTTTTTTTACACATAGAAAAGTAGTTTTTATATAGTAAGATTTTATGAAGCTATGTAACACAGGTAACACTTCCTCAAATAAAGACTTCCTCTGAGATAACCATGTCAAAGCTATAGTTCCTTTTCCATTTCATTGTTTGCCTCTGAAGGGTATTTAGTGGAAAATACCTCCTTTCTGCTGTGGCAAAGTATGGAAATCCAGTAAAACAGCAGAACTCCCCCGCCCCCAGAAATGAAGAACATATTTTACAAGTTGAGGTTTGTTATATGATAGAATATGTGGCAGTCCTATAACAAAAACAGCTTTTGAAATCTATTACTCAGGGGAAGGTATTTAGTTAATTCCAGTAGTCATTATGACTCCAAATATTACTAAGATTATTACCGAAATAGTTTCTATTTGTATTAATGAATCATTTTAACACTAAGAAGCAGTTAAGTTTTAAAATGTTGGGTTATAAAGCATCAAAAGGGTAAAACAGATTTTTTTTTAATTCCAGTTCTCTACTCTTTATTTTCTTATGATGTGCTACATTTTTATTCCTGTAGTATTCCACACAGAAAGAGTAGCTTTACCTGTGGCTTAATATTGTGGTAAGGACAGTAGCTTTTGATATACTTCATACATTTTTCATCTGCTAATGGATTTCCCCATTCTTCCTGTTCTTCAATTGTCAGTGGGAGATGAGTTTTCATCATTGTATTTAGAACATCTACGAAAGGAGCCTTAAAAATTATCGAAAAAAAAAGAAGTTGACAAACAGGACACAGGACTTCAAATGTTCAAAGGTCAAGGCTTTCTCAAATGAGGAATGTGAATTCTGAATTGCAATGTTTCAAATCCTGAAACAGCTTTTTTTTTTTTTTTTAAAAAAAAAAAAAAAAAAAGGAAAACAAAACACAGCTTAATGTCATGAGACCATAAGAGGTCTGCAGCACCTCACCTGTAAAACCATGGCTCTGATAAGTTCTGGATCAGTGTTGCACAGGGCTCCTGCAAGAACTCCTCCAGCGCTGGCAGCTGCTAGTGCTGTGTATTTTGGCTGAGAAAATCCTAGTTCGTGCAGCAGCATGATGCAAGCCTTAAGGTCATGGAGACCTTTCAGTTTATTATGCTGACATCCATCTTTGTGCCAGCGAAGGCCTAGCTCTCCTCCACCCCTGAAATTAAAAACAATTCAAGTTGGAGTCTCTTTGGAAAACATTACAGAGCAAAGCTTCAGATAATAATGGACAACAGCAGCCACAGAATTGCAAAACCACAGTTTGCCTTTCCAATTAACTTTTCTTTTCTCTGTTCTTGTCTTTACCCTCCCTTTTGGCTAAAATACACAACATGCAAACAAATCCTTGCGTGATGATCAGTGAAAACGATAACAGCATAAGGGTGTTCCATGTCCCTGTGTGCTTGTCTCCTGGAACTCGCAGGAAAAGAAGCATTTTAGGAAATGTCATTCTCAAAGTAGCCAAAACAAAATCAAACATTGATATTATCTTTTTATACAGGAAATTATTAAAATGATAACTAGAACACTTTCTATTCTTATATCACTATCACTAGATTTATTAAAAACAGTGAAATAATATTTCCTAGCTCCATACCAAGATGCTCAGGGTTTCTTTTGTGCAGCTTAAAATTTGAGACTGTCAGTAAGTTTCATTTTTTGTATAGTTTGTGAATTTCAAATACTACAGGAAATGCTGTGTTTTTTAATGTCTACAGAATTTTTAAACTAAATTTACTTGTATTCCTTTCCATACAACCAAAGTTCTGGTTCTAAGCCACCTACAGTTTCCTTATTAAGGTTTTGAGTTTAAAATCAATCAACTGATTAGTCTGCCAAAATTCTTCAGTTTTGGTACTCTCAAGGATTGACTTGCATTATAAGATACTTACAGGGGTGGGAGGAAGAACTGCACAATGCTTGCCATTGCATTAGCAGACAATATATTTGTATGCTGAATTTGTTTTGGAAGTGGTATTTCAAATAGGTGCTCATTCTCCCCCTTCCTTCCCCTCCTTAAAGTGATTCTTTTGTTATCTTCCTTTACCTACTGAATTATCTCAATGAAAATGTGAAGTCTATTGTACATAGTGGTTTTATAAAACTAGTTTGTAGCTAAACTGGAGACAGAGAATTTAACCAACAGAAGAGCAGAGGCAGGTTAAATGTTTAGTTCTTGCTGTAGAAAGGCAAATGGTTTTCAGAAGGCACAGACTGAACACTAGTACAAAATGCCCTCAGAAAAAGAGGGAGGTAACATATCACTGCAGTTTAAACGTTACCATTTTTTTGAGCAAAAATGAGATGAGAAGTAATAAGATTTCAAAAGATTAAAACAAACACAACCGTACCGTTGATTTAAGTAATCTGAATACAGTATGTGGTCTCAAAAGTATATTTTTTCCCCAAGGAATTTTTTGGTTTAAAAACAGCTTTAAAAATTCTAAAAAGAGATGGAAATGAAAAGCATGTAGAATTAGATATAGCTAAGTGGAGGAAAAAAAACATTCGCTACCTCTTCAGTTGCATATCAAGAAATATCTGTATATCCCACAAATGAAATTATTACCATTTTATATTTGACTTACCTAACATGGCAATATGCTAATATCCAACCCTCTTCAATTAACATCAGCTTCTCTTCTTTAAAGCTCATGTTCAAATCTATGCCATAAGCTCCGTATACATGAACTAGAAGTGGTTTCCTGTGTAGCTCTTTAGAATTCATATTATGAAAAACTGTAATTGGCACCAAAGTTTCATCCTGGAAATGAAGGAGTATTTTTACAATAAAGGACATTTCAGAAATCTCAATGACATACGGCAATGAAAACTTCAATTATTTATTTTAAAATGTGTTTTTTTGATTACAGTAATTTTTTTCACTTAGATTGTACAAAGCACTCTTGAAAAATAAAGCAAGAGACTGAACCTCTGCTGTGTAAGCTTATGGATGCAGAGTATAAAATTCATTTAAGTGCAACACCTGAGGAGTTTTTAAACTACTAAAGCACCCAAGTCTTCCTTCCCCCTTTAACACCAAGAATATCATTAACTAAGTAGTTTACCACTTACTGCAGCACAAACTCTTTATTAACATCACCAATTTTTTAAACTCAGGCTGTTAAAACTCTCTCCATCTGTACTGTGTAGATGGTTGTGGGGTGTCCTTTTCAACTGCTGGCATATTTTTCTCATTTATCATAGAGAACATGATTCCACACATCAACTAGGGAGTCTAAGTTACACTATACTAAGATTCTTGACTCATCATGTACTGTTATCTCCTCTAGTATACCCAGATCAATGAAAAAATCTTATCACGACTCGTTCTTCTCTACAGTACTGCAGAAAACACCCACTGGTAAGTAAGTATAGCACCAAATGCTCTTTTACATTTTTAATCTCTATTCCCTGCCAAATGCATTTTCTATAAATGGGTGGGGAGGAAGGGAAGAATAAAGGGAATGGGAAAAGGACTGAAAAATCTTACCTTGCTTTTAGCTAGTAAACGTGTAGTGTGACAATTCGTAATAATTGGTACCTCTTGCGCAGCTTGTTCAATGAGATTATTTTCTTTAAATGAATATGCAAAACGCTTAGGGGGGTGTACTGGGGAGGTGAGCTGAAAATAGCAAGTGCTGGTGGCATGTTCAGGATGAGATTCCAATTCAAATGCACAGGCCCACGCAGGTAGCTGAGAAAACATAGCATTTCAAGTGAGACCCTTACACTGCTTCTGTAAATTCTGCTTAGTGTGTCCTTCAGAGGAAAAGATTTTGAATAGCAAGCTAATTATGTTCAGTTTTTATGTAGCACAATCTGTATTTCTTTTAAATTCAGTAATAGAACAGGGAGAAAGTGAGAGACTTCGGTAAACTTTTCACCTGAGGCCACTGGGTAACGTTCGTTAATAAAATAAAACAGAAAAATAAATCCAAATTAAAATCCAGTTTAAAATGGGCGTTAGTGCAGATTTTTTAAAATTAAAACATCCTTTGAAATGATTCTGCATTGTTCTTAATTTTTAGATCCTTTTTCCCCTCTGATTTCCAGTCGTACTTCAACATGTTACACAGCCAAGTCCATGTCAGTTGTTATGCTTTTGCCATGAGTTAGCTCAGTAATGCTAAGCCACTGAAAACCCCTGCCTCTTAACTTTGTTCTTAGTGCCAGCCATTGTGAAGAACAAAACCTTTTCCTGGCACATCTACCCTCAGACACTTACTGCTATTGTATTTAAGATTTTTAACTCCACTAAGAATAAAAGAAATCAAGATTCATTCTTTGAGAGCAGCAGGGACATACTCAAACTGCCAGGCCACTGCTTACTTGAGTTAGCTTGCTAGAGACTTCTAAAATGGCAGCTGAAGTCAAAGTTCTCCAGAGTAACTGCAGAGCCTCTCTGAATAAATAAATAAACTAAGACCATTTTCAAAAATGAAAGGTTTCAGAGACCATATAGTATACTTTGTTGAAAACCTTTTATCTGTAGCAGTTTTATAGAATGCAGCATTGGTAGCTTGTCGCAATAAACTTTCAAGTTCTTCAGAGAGTATTTTTCTGGCAAACAAATCAATTAAATATTTCAGCTGAATGGTCTCTGGAAACCATGGTTTTGAATTAAGTCGCTGTATTTGTATTCCACAAGTATTTAGCAACAACTAGAGAAAGGAAGAAATACTTCATATAAATTGTACTGCAATACCAAGCTTTCCCATTTATTATGGGACAGCAACCATATTTGTCTTCTGAATGTTCTAATCTTTCTTCTCAGGGAGGGCCAGGCTTACTACTTTGCATAGGCTGACGAGTGTAACCACAAATAGGCCCAGTAAAAATTAAGAGTGTTTAGGGAATTAAGTATTATTTTACATTAGAAATCAGCTGTATTGTAAAGAGCCTGATGGTAGTAAGTTGAAGAAAGAACTAACTAATAGTGTAGCTACTCTTTAACTTCGTAACTGCTACAATAAGCCAGCACATGAAATCCTGAAGAACATCTGCAGGTAATACAATTAGTCATAATGACAAACTCGTCACTGTTAGAGTTTCCAAACCACCTCTACTTTTGGAATTTCTTTTGCTTTATAATATTATATTTAAAAGAATTAAGTACTGCTGGAAAAAGACCAAGTTGCTTGAGCAAGCTAAAACATACCTTTATTGATTGAACTGAATGTGAAACAAAAGAAATCACATTCAAGTAAAGATGACCAGCATTCTGCAGGAACATAATACAGTGATCACTGAACATCTCCAAGTCTATTAGCTTGTTTTTCTCTTCCAGTGCATAAACTAACTGCCAGTTCTCCATGCCACTGGAAGCTACTGGTGCCTTCATCAACTACAAAAATGAAATACAACCTTGCATTACAAAGATATAGTAAGACTTATGAGATGTACAGACATACAGCTGATCTCATGCAACATTTTAATTACAAAAGGTTGTGTTTTTTGTCTAAAACTGGAGGGTTTAAAATTCCCTTTACTTGGGCAGAATGGAAAAACAATTCAGTAACTATATACATACTGATAGTAAGACAGATCTGTGTGACAGATAGCAATTTTTTTTTTTTTTTTTTTGCAACTCTATTTGCAGTTGTATTATGTTCCTTTAAGACACCTAGGTTGGGTGAGTACACTAGAAGGGAGAGGGCAGGGTAGGGGTTGTCCATGAAGGTTGCTTCTGCTGCCTGTTCATCTAAGCAGGCAGTCACTCTGTTTAAAACTCAGTTTTTCAGCTCCTTCTGCTGTGGTTGTCTTACTTCCTCTGCTTATCATACCTGAAGTATCTCCAGCCTTCCCCACCAAACAAAGTTTGTTGAAAGTGAGCTTGGGAGCAAGGACTGGCTCTGCACAGACACAGCAGGCAGGGCAGAAGGTATTTTTTGCTTCTGTTCAGTCTGATCTTTAAAATACAGAAAAAAAAAATCAAAATAACTGAAGTTAATTATTCTTGGTTATACCTACTGAAACCTGTCCCTTTGAAGTTTAAAATGTCTTTTAATTGTCTTTGGGGAGGTCACCTGAAAGCTCCAGTCCACCTTCCTTTGACAGAAGAAAAGCTGCTATACAAAGCAATAGGTTTATATGTGGAGGTGACAAGCCTAAATCCAGCCTGCTGTAACACTGCCTTTTCCACTCCTTCCCATGAGTTTCCACGGCCTGCTTTGTACTGGCACAAACCACTTCTTATTAAACCAAGTGGTGAACTTGTTGAACTAGCTGATCCAGCATAAAACAACCTTATTAAAGAAGAAGAAAAAATACCAGAACCGGCTCAGCCTCCAGTCACATAGATCTTAAAAGTATTGTAAGGAAGGCAGGATCATAGCAAGCTGAATGTAGTTTTTTCTTTTTTTTCTTAGTAAAGGGTTTTGCTGCAAAGGGAAATACTTGAAAAAAAATTGTGACCACTTGACTAACTACAATGTATATTCTTGATTTGGTACACAAAAATGGGCAAGGTGGATGGATACTGTGTTGACGAAAGGTCACCTTTCCATGTCTGACAGTCCGCACTTCCCAACAGTGCACTACATACAGGACAAGATGCTGCCAACTGAGCAGCAAGGCATTTCCTCTCAGTAAGTGGTGTACTCTTAGCTATCGAGGAGAAGCTGCCACTTAAAACACTTGAATGTGACTAGAAAAATTGATATGGAGAGAAGTAAATTTATGGAACAATTTGTATCTAAATACATTTGCAAAAGTAAGTTCAAATCAGCATGCTACCTGAGGCAAGACTCGCATAGTACCGTAGTCTTTGAATCCATGCAGCCCTCTGTGTAATTCTCTTAAATTATTTCAGTAAGCTGTGAAGCACAGAATTAAAACCCAGCCTTACCATTTCTATGGGATCTGCAACAGGCATCTGAATTAATCTTAGGACTCTTACTTAATATTATCTTACTTATTAATATATATCTTAGGACTCTATTACTTAATATAAGATTACCTTATATTCTGCTGGTTCTCCATATGTAGTAAGAATATATAACTCATCATTTCTGTGCTCAATGTGGTAAATGACACCTTTTGTTCGTGCTTGTACAAGAACAGGTAACTTAAAAGGATGTCTACAGTCAACCAGCCAAACTTCTGAGGTTGTCTTGCTGTTGCTGTTGATCGTGAGAAAACGCCTATCTTTTGTGCAGTATATGTCCACAAAAAATCTGTGAGCAATAATTAAAAAAAAAAAAAGCTTATACCTGATTAATATTCAAAAAACGTATCAATTCAGAATCATGGGCTTACAGCTACAAGGTTAAGAAGCTGCATGCCTATAAGTAGGCTGGAGAAATTCCGGACTACTTGGTTCCAAACCCACTTCTGCTGCATTTATTCCAGCATTCAAAAACTGACAATTTTGTGTGCAGAACCTGAAATCTGCAAGGAAAGCAGTTGTTGCCCAAATGAATCCACGTTTTTGCATCACTCAGATGGATTGGAAGATCACAGGTGTATATGCTTTAAAATTCATGCAGAACCTAGAACATTTAATTGAGCTAGTACCCTACTTAAAAAAAAAAAAAAGAGTTCTAAAGAATAATGAAAATTTAAATTAATAAAGGACATCATGTGGCAAAAAGCGATAGGAAAAGTAGGAGTTTTTATACAGGTAAATTGATAAAAAGCCTGTGTTACTGATGTAACTTTCTCTGAAGTAAGACAAAAAGATGACTTAAAAAAAAAAATAGCACAGAGGCCTGTATGAGACAAGACAGTGTTGAAGTGATAAAGCTGGAAAACAGGAACTTGTTTTGCAACTCTCTACTGGTTTCAAATGCTTCTAAAATGTAAAAACAGAAAACAATGTTAACCAGTGGCTGTATGCTAATATTGAACAAGTTGAGGCTGCAAGTCAGATTCAAATTTCTAAATGAGTCATACTAATTAATTGAAATGTCACATCTTGGGACATAGGAGTTTCTTTGCCATTTTGAATCTTTAAGACTGGATGTCTCTAAAAGAACTAACACACAGCTCCAGAAGATTTCATGAAGAAATTGCAGGGTTGAGTTCTGTAACCTGCATTATACAAATCAGATGCAAGACCGCAATAAGACTTCAAAACTTTTAGACTTCAAAATATTTGAATGGTAAAAGAAAGGAAGCTTTGGATAGCATTTTCAGTGCCTTTACTTATTTGCAGGTGGAGGAATTCCAATTTTTTTGGTACAATTGTTTTGTCTAATTGCACCCTCTTGATGTTTTTAGGAGGGCAGAGGCAGCGGGGGTTCTTAAGTCTGCAAGGGATCAGCTTCCTGGCTCTCTAATCTACACAAATTTGGCAAGTGTGGCACTGCATCCAACAGTTCAGCTCTGCTGACCTTACCTTTAAGACAGTCAAGCTGAAATGCAGGTTACAGTTCTCCCCAAGGTCTCTGGCCTTCATATCACAATTTTTTTTCTAGCTTTTTTTTTTTTTAAAGGAAGTCAAGATATCTTCAGCATCTACAAAAAATATTTGATGGCAAGTAAAAGAGCTGGTGATACGTCAAACAGAACTGCTCAATGGCAGTGCAAAAGAATGTCTTGCCCTCTCCCACAAACAAGTGTGTTCAGTCATGAGCTGCAATAGTACATGAACCTTTAGAGTAAGTTTCTAGTAATTTACTGTAATGACTGTGACCTTCAGAATTATGCCAACAGTTTCCCTGTGGGGAAGTGTCAAGTCGGTGCAACTTGATTTTAAAAAAAGTATGCACCAACTGCAGCTGGAACAAAAAGATCTGATTTACTCCATCTCAATTGCAGATTTTTTTTTTCCAGATGAATATATAATTGCAATTTCTTTACTGAATACGTAACTTGAATTAAGAATAATCACAAACACTTATGGTATGCTGTACAAATCTGTCACTGTAATGCTACATGGCTGAAAAACGAGTTCTGCACTCAATTCAGCAAGAGCCTTCTTGTCTTCCTAAGCCACTGCTTAAAGAAAGGTTATTGAGAGGGTATTCAGTCAACAATAGTACTATCTCTGGGCATGCTGTAATGACTTTGCTCATCCATTACCTAGAGCAAGGATTAGCCTGAACTTCTATGTTTTTTAAAAGATGTATCAGACATCAATAGCAGAGAAAACAAAATGAAACCCACAGTCTGATTTATCCTGTATGAAACTGTCACACATTCATTAAAGGACACCCTGACCTGAGAGTGACCTTGACATTTATAATCTCAGCTGAACTCGTGAGGTAACAGAGAAAAGTTAAATCGCTGTTGATCACATATCAAGAAGAGAGGAAAGTACGTTCTCAGATTGTATACGGCACTACTGAACAGAACTTATATGGCACAGCAGAACAGAACTTAAAAAATGCCTTCTACCATTTGAAATGTGATATGGAAGAATTTGTTTTCCAAACCAGTTACATTTTACACAACAAATACTCTAGAATATACAAAGGACTTCTTTTATTTTAGATTAGTATTACCTTGCATCTTGTTCTATATAAACTAATTTAGTATGTTTCTGTTTAGTGAAAGTGGTCATAAACACATTCTGGCATTTAAGGTTCTTCTGACTTGTGTAATACAGAACATCAGTTGTAGCCCATTCTGGAAAAAAAGACAAATGCATATCAAATTTGGAACAGCATATACTATTACTGAGAGTAAATGGAGCTCCATGAACATTATGAAAAAGGGGGGTTGCAGCTGACATGGAACTGAGGCTGGGGTAGGCCACAAAAAGATTTTTCCATGTTTACTTTGAATGCCACAGATCAAGGATCTCACAATATATTTGAGGGGAAAAAAAAAATCCAGGGCCCAGGAAGAGAAAGCTCTTGACCCTGTGGGGGTCCTGGAGGTAACAGGAAAATAGGAGATATGTGGATATTTAAAACTGCCCAGGGAAGCAAGACTATAGAGGATATGAGCTCTGTACCACTGCATATGACTGCATGCAAACCATTTAAAGAGAAGAAATGATGTATATGTCCCATGGGTACTCCTGAGATACAAATTCTCTACTTTTCTGTGCTTGCATATGTACTCACATTAGAAACATGTAAATACCGGAACCTTGCTATTCTGAAGTTTACTAATCTGACTGCTCCGGGGAAATTAATGCTATCTATGCTGCTCCTACAGCCACCAGAATAATAACATTATTTTATCTAACCCTTTAAAAATATAAATATTTAAAAATATTTATATATATTATCTAACCCTTTAAGAAGTTATTTTATGCTGTCTTATGCATAAATACTATTTTTCAGTACAAAACCTGAGGAATTACCACAATGAAGTAATACAAACAATTGCTATCTGAACAGCAATGTAGCTCTAAAGTGCACAGGTAGCTGAGGTTTCCCTGTGAAGACAAGCCTTTACAGGAGAAATCGCGGTTCTAGGCTCGCATTAAAAAAAAAAAAATACACAGACGTAAATTTTCAAGGACTTTGATTTGTCTGCCTGCTATTGCATATCATGCAATATAAGCATACACTTTGCAAGAAGTCACGTGACATGATTCTCTTGCTCAAGACTGGGGTACGTCTGGTACCTCACATCTGGGTAAGTTTACAAAATGAGTGTAATTGCTACCGTTCTGCTAATCATTTTTTGTACTCTAATTATCTGCCATAATTTGTCGCACCTATGTAGGCAACAGGGAGTTGATTTCTTAAATATAGAGAATCTTCCGCACAAACCTAGTTGTTCGATCCAAGCATAGTGGAAAAAACATTACTGCCAAGTTTTCAGGCCTAGTTTTCTGCAGGCATTACAAGCTTCGATTTTGTGAACACAGCATTGAATTCTTTCTTTTCTTAATTTTTCTAATAGAAAGTTTTACCTAGAGTTTTAAATTCTTGCCCTGGCGAGGCAAACTGCTTAGTGCACTACGTATCCTTGATGACATTGAACGATAAAATCCGACATTCAAGGTGCGGAACATTGTATACACTCTGTTGCACTCTTTTTGCTATATTCTTTAATATACTATAAAAAGGGGAAAGATTTCCCTTTCACTTAGGTTTACTTCTGCATAGTTTTAATAGCAATGTAAAACTCCCTCATCTATGCTGAAAGAACTGACTGAAGCCCTAACTGACTTCCCTGAGCTCTGAATGGTGACCCACATCCTAGAGTCTGGTTGGAATTCCAGCCAACACTTAGTAGTACTTAGCAGTACCTAGCACTTGCATACTTCTCAGAGAAGCTAAGTGCTTACAGCTATCAGTGACTTCGGGTGTAGCTGTAGAGGTTCGATACCTACAACATTTGTCAAAAAGATCCTGATGCTGCAAACAGTTATGTCAGTAAATTTTTAAAGAAGCATACTGAATTCAATAAAAAGAATGATGTGCCTAAGTGTTCAAACATGTATAAATACTTGCTTTTATAAAGAAGGAAAACTTGTATCATGAAAGGAGTCATTCATTCATATCAAATAACTTGTAATTTTGCAGTGTGGAGGAACGCATCTCTCAAATAAGAAACAGTTCAACAGCTATAAGGATTAAATCTAAAAATGTTGTTTCCTTATTTTTTAAAGCATTATTCCTATTATATGTAGACTAAGAAAAATGGGTGGAAAGTTGGTGTGACCTACCAGATATTTATAAACAACTTACCAAAACTAAATACATTTGGAATGACTTCTTCCACAACAGGAAAATCACCAAGTTTCATAATAACACAGGTTGCATCTTCAGAATTTTCACTTTTTAAGCTGATAGCCATGTATCTCTGATCTGGCGAAATTCTGATCCGTTGAATAAAGGCATTATAAAAGCCAAGATCTTCAGCACTGAATAAAATGCGAACATTTCCTTCATCTACTGCGTTAAAAAACAATATAAAAAAATCCTGTAATTAAGGCATGTCAAAATGAACAGTATTTGTTAATACCTGTATTTAATAAGTCTGCTTACAATATTCACAAGCATACTACTGGCACCAAGTATTTGTTTTGTGAGATAGCTGCAAATGCAGTTTGTAAAAATAAACAAAAAAAAATTACTGTCTGTCCCCTCTACCACCCCCAAAATCCTTGTTGGTATTGCAAATATTTTAAAATCTGGCATCTGGCAAAGGTATTAAAATTTAAAGTTCAGATACCTATAATACAGGTGTTTTTTACTGAATACAATCAGTAAATGTGTTTTTTTCACCCTCTCAGAAATAAAATTGGCTGAATCTACTTTGCCTTTTTAAAAATTCTAAGCTGGGGCTCTGAGAAGAAGTGGCTTCTCTCTTTCCTTTCCAGAAACTTGCTTCAGTTTCAGTCTATGTTATTTCCTAGCTCTTTTCAACTCACCTTTTCAGATTCAGGATTTTGGAATTATTGATCAATTGTTAAAGAATGTTATAAAAATATTTTTAGATATTTAAAAAAACCAGAGCAATTAAGTTTTAATATAAGAAAAGTACACTAATGATACACGCACATTTTTTTTTAACAATTGTACCATGTTAGGAAGAGAATTCCCTTACCATCATCTGCTTTTGAAAGAAATATGTAGCCATTCTCCTCGAAGTACACGCTCTCTCCAACCTTAATCTGTTCAATGCAAAACAAACATGTTTCAAGTCCAACATCTAGATTATCTCCTTAGAACTCCTATATTCAGTGTTCCGTACAGCACAATTGTATGCAAATGAAGGAATATAGCACATAACATGAAAGATGGGAAAGAAGGAATTATATGCATCAGAAAGCTTCTTTTTAAGTTAATGTACTTAAGCTACCTATACACGCTCTAAATTTAATAAATGGCTAAACTGACCTGTCCTTGTTCCTTTAACATACAATGTCTTATATTCTTTATCAAGTATCAGATGATTGTGGAACATTTGTTTTTGACTATGGTGAAATTAAGGTCAAATACACTATCATAACAGGATGAGCTGTTCTAAACACGTACTGTTACCATCCACAATTATTATTCAACAGTTGAAATTACCACCACAATCAGTGAAATAGCATTTTATAACAGCAATGGCTTCACTGCCTCTGTCTGATTGGTGATGAAGTGTTTGTACTTTTTGCCACTTACCTGTGGGCTTCCCGAATTGAGTGTATATTTGTTGTGCAATTCTTTCATTTTTTCCTTAATTCTTTTTGTCATAGTTTTGTATCTTCCTGAAATTTCATTCCAGTTTTCCTGCTCTGATTTCAGAAGATCCTTGTACGAAAGCTCTGATGCTGTTATGGATGTTATTTTTTTTCTTTTGCAAGGGATTTTTGTCCCTTCCTGCTAAATAAGGAAAGAAAACAATGGCTACAAGCCAGCACTCTGTACTCCAATATGAATACAGTGAGGCACTAATGATCTTTCCAGAGCTACAGACTCACAAACCAACTTTGCATTATTACAATAGTACAAGCCATTAAAAAGAAAAACCACAGTTGGAATGATTCTTTCTTTTCAATTCTTCCTGCTCTTTGAGGGAGGCATTCTCAAATGTACTTTACTTAACACATTTATTGAGGTCTCCGGTTTGAAATTTAGGGTACTATTAATGTACGTTCTTAACTGATTATATGTAAGTATGTTTGGTTTTGTTCTAGAACTAGTTCTCATTTATCTTTACTGATAATTCTATTATTTTTCCTTCTTCAGAAGTGTTTTTTTTTCATCCTTTTCCTTTCTTAATGTATCATTTCTTATTTCCTTTTCTACTTAACAATGCCCCCACGCTTCCCATCCCTGTAGCTAGGAGTCCTAGCAGCTCGTTCAGGTTCTTACTTCACCTCCTCAAAAGCGTGGGTCTAAATGTTCATAAGGTGCAGAGTGAAGTGAAGCAGTGATCTGATAAGGGTTCTGTAGCTCATGGATCTGGTTTTCCACAATCCATGAGCAGACTACTGCTACTTCATTGCGAACAAAGTTGTGTCTACTCTTGTAAAATCATTAAAAAAATGTGTTAAAACTGCTAGAACAATGCTAATTCTTTTTGCTTACTGTAAAATCTCATTTGATCAAATAGTAAGCTTAATATGTATTACAGTATGCAACACTGCATAGATCACACAAAGTAGCATTTTATACCATTCTATGTATTATGTAAATGCATCTAAACTTACAAAGCTGTATACACTTATAGCCCATCCTTATTTTGCAGCAAGAACCGTTGGCTTGTTTCTGGTTTATCTTCACAAATGGCTGAGATCTGAAATGTGAATGTTAGCAGTAGCTCCTCTTCCTTTCAAAGTCTATCTATCTGCTTCAGTTACTAAACTGCCTATGAATGTAAACTGCATCATTCACGAGAGCATGAGTGTTCACTACTGGTTCAGACCAATGGTCCCTCTGGCCTAGTATATCAAACCAGAAGCACACGTCACACAAACTACAAAAGCTCCTGAAAAACTCTAGAGCAACTCTATAATTAGTCAAGGTAAAGAAATTGCAGGATGTGTTAGTTGTACCACCCTCTCCCTACAGGTGAAGAAATTACTTTGAGAAAAGCAATCCCCCAAAGAAACACCCATCTCCCAAAACAGGCACAAACAAAATCCCATAGTGGGCACAAATGGATACCTAAGGAAGAGTAAGAATGGGTCAAGCACAGATGATATTCCCCAACAGGTATTCCTTAGCCTTCAACTATATTAGCTCAGGAATCTCCTGAGCTGAATATGTTTTCTCGATATTTAAAAATACTTTTAACAGTCTCTTTCAAGTACATGTATAATCTCCCCTTGGACATATGTAAAATTTTAGCATCCACAACTCCTTTTGGCAAGTTCCACAGGTGTCTTTTATGAATCTTGTGATGATTCCCTCTCCCTTTGTTTTGAACCGTTCACATTACATTTATTTGGAAATATTATATAGAGCTGGTGGCAAGAGTGTAGGCATATATGAGAGAAGTTACAGTACACCTGGGGAAAAATCTAGGGGAGCATCTAGGGAGATTTTTGAGGATAGCAGAGGATCTCAGTGACAATCAGTTTGCAAACATTTGCTCCAAAGCAAACAGGCACAGCTTCCCTTCAGGTGAAGACCACCTAATGGCCTCCTGGAACCAGTGTTGTAGACCTGCATTTGTAACCATGTTAGTGAACTGCCAAAGCATAAACAGAACCACAGCTTCTCATCCATCAAGACTTCAGATGTTTTCCTTGAAACGTTTCCCTATGCTGATGATACAGACATAGCAACAGTTTACATTATGGTTAGAAATAAGAGGGTTACAACAAATACTTTGAACCTGGTCTTTGGGTCACCATTGAAAAAACCCTGTCAACTTGAAACAATTTTAAACAACCATGGGCCAACTGAAAACATGTCTAAGGTAAAATAAACCAAAGCAACAGTATTTTAAAACAGCATTTATGTGTTACACATGTAAATCAGTTTACAGGTGGCCATACTGCAATAAGCTTTTATTTTTCTAATACTGTTAGAAAATTCTTCATTAGAAACACAGGGACAGAAAATCTGAAACGATTTCAGCCCATTTTAAGACTCTGTGCATTATACATTACCACTGATATACACAATATTTACTTACAGGAATAAAACCAAGTACTTTTTAAGTATAGTTTATCAAATATGAACACAAGTGTGAGAAATCATTATTCTATTTTAATATTATAAGATGGTATAAACTGTGACTTGCTGATCAGCATATACAAGGCCAAGTTTTTTTGAGCCAGCTCATGGTTAGGCCTAGTGTCATCAGTTTGGACACTGTCTCTATGCTAGCTGATCTCTCCCTCCTGACACTTTAAATGAATCTTTCTAGAAGATCCTTTTATTATTATTATTATTATTTTACAAATTGCTACAGCAGGAAAATCAACCAAAATGTAGCTTGACATCAGAACAGTACAGGGAAGTTGAACAAAAATATGTGTCTTTCAACATAAGTGAAGTCCTAGTATATATTCTCCTGCTTCAAACCCTTTAGGAAAAACATATTTCCTTGACATTTGAAAAATATGGCTGGCATCCTTAACAGATGCATCAAGACGGTTGTTGACATTAAGTCTGTACATAAACTGCATACCTTGCAGGAAAAGAATCTCCATGGCAGGATGCTTCCAGGTGGCACAGTGCCGTTGTGTGTACTTCCTGACCAGTCCAGGATGTGGCATTTTTTTGGTTTTATTTGACTATAAAGACATATTGTTTGAAGGTGGTAATTCTTGGAGTAGTGTTTGACACTGAAGCTTAGCCCTCGGATAAAAAATTCTGAAGTCCAACACATGATGTCCAAATCTTCATTTCTTGACAGTCACCCTGAAATTTATGAAAATCCCAAACTCCTGATCATTTACACTATGTGAAATATACATCACATAATCTGAAGGTAAAATTTCATCTTTCAAAGACCGATTGATTAGGCAAATCAGATTGGAAGAGTAAAACTGAAGCTGTTTCTTAGCAATTGATACATGCAGCTCAGCTTGCACATTAACCTGCCACGTTGCTCCAAAACGTGAGTCCAGGCAGCTGGAAGTTTAGCTCTACTGAAACTATCAATGAAGAGAAAGGAAAATGTAACTGTGCGTCTGTTTAAACGCTGAATACGTAAATAAATAAATGAAAGCTTTCGGGAAGTTGGTTCTTTTCTACTTTAGGAGCATCATGTAGAAAGTCAAACTAGACTCATATTATCTCAGGAGGGCAACTTAACGGCAAAGAGACAAACCCCACTCGCAGGAAAACTAACACGCCTGCAGCTCCGCGGGGGGAAAATGCCCCACGTGTTCCACAGCCCGCGGACCCGTTACCCCCCGCCCTGCTGAAGGGCGGAAAAACCGGCCGGGCCCCGACCCACCCCAACGGGGCCTGTCCGCACCGGCCCGCGCACCGCCAGCCCTGCCCCTCACCGACGCCGGGCAGCGCCCCCGCCCCCCCGCAACGTCTCGCCGTCACCGGCGGGGCTTGGACCCGCTCTCCGTCCGGCCGGGCTGCCCTGGGCTAAGATGGCAGGCGGGCACGAGCAGCTCGGCTCCCTGACGGGACTGCCCGTAGTCAAGATGGCGGCAGGGCGCTTCAGCCAGCCGCTGCGGGCGAGCACCGCTGATGTCAGCGTGGGAGTGCTCAAGTCACTCGCGTATCACTCAGGGCTTTACCCCCCGGGCGCTGAGGCTACAAGAGGCCCGTTTCGAGGTGCGCCCTTGCCCCTGAAGAGCTGGGCGTAGTGCAGCAGAAGTGTCGCGCCCCTCGCGAGCAGCCTGTCCCCGCAGCGCTGCTCTGGGGAGCCACGGGCAGCGGGGAAACACGCTGCTGCCCTTAACAAAGATGGCTACCCGCTTCTTCTCCCCCAAGCCCGGCTGGTCCTAGCACCCGCGGGAGGCTCGGCGGCAAGTCCGCCGGCCAGGGTCACCGCTCCCCGTCTGTGCTCTCTCGCTGTCTCAGCCCCGGGCGCTCCCCGTCGCTGCATGGCCGAGGCTGCCGGCTCCCCGTGCCGCCCCGCCGCGGGCAGGTGCGAAGCGAGCGGAGCGGGAGTGGCGAGAGCCCGCTGGCGGCTGCTCGGACAGGTAGGGGGAGCCCGCGGGNGGAGGGGGAGCCGTGCCGCCCGGATGGAGGGGCGTCCCGGTGGCACAGCCTGGCGGGAGCGGGTCTCTGAGGCAACCGCCTCCCGCCCTTCCCGGGGGAGTGAGCGGGTGGCGGTGGGGGCCGTCGTGCGCCCTGGGGCATCCGGCTGCGGCGGGCGGTCGCGGCTCGGCGCGGCAGGCGGCTCCCAACGCCTGAGGGGCTGGGCTCTGCCCCGCCTGTGCCCCCCGGGGACGCTCGGAGGCTTGCGGAAAGACGGGGCCTGCTCGCCCGCCAGCCTCCCGTGGCTGACAGGGGGGCTGCGAAGAATGTGTGGCGGGGGTTGCAGAAGGGTTTGTAGTCCTATTTCTGGAAAAAATAGTAATAATAAAAATAATGCGTACCTACACTTGTACCCGTGGCTCTTTAAAGTGTGTTTTCAAAGGATCCCAAAAGCAACCAACACTTTTCTAAGCAGTTTTCATGGGACAGGGGCCAGAGCCCTGTTAGGTACAGTTAAGCACACTGAGGATATTAGTTTGGGATTTTTAGGTTGTGGTTTGACACCTTTTACCAATACCGCTGAACTTGGTTGTTACAGTTCTTAACTGGATTCCTATCCTTTGACACCCAGCCCCCAGACTTTCATTCAGCAGCGCAGCGAACTGGGGAGCAATTCAACTCGGTGCAATAAAAATCGTGTTTTACTTGTCTGTGGCCTGCTCAGCAGCGCAGCTGTACCTGGAAGGGGCGATGGGAGGAAGAGGGTGAGGAGAACGGAGCAGCAAGTGGTTACCTCAGCACTCCTGGTGAGAAGCAGCTTGTCAGCCACAGCCTCCAATACTTCTTTGAACCCTTTAAGAGAGGGGCAAGGCTATAAGTTCAAAATGATTCCTCTGTAGATAAGCATACACATAAAAGCTTAAAAATCTGAATCTGTTTGTTTGTTGTTACTACTAGATGTTACATTTCTGTCCCTAACGTAAACACTTAGCTTTGTGCAAATGGATGCCTGGAGCTGCCCATCAGAGCTCTCCCCGTGAAGGCACGGTAGCGGCAGGTTCTTAGTGTGTGGCTTGTAAATTCTGCAGTTTTGTTCAACTGCACAAACTTCTGTTTTATTTTATGCTAAAGCAATACTCTTCTATTTGTTTTCAAGCTATCACCTTTGGCATATCCCTGTCTCTTAAAATCATAAGGAACTTTTCATAACAAGCAAATGTGTGTGTGTGTGTGGGGGGGGTGCATGTAGGTATGTGGGGAGAAGGCTTCAGTTTCTTCGTCAAACTACATGCATCTGTGACCTTTTCCTCTGCAGATTCTCTCTCTTTTTTTTTTTTTT
>VXAA01001603.1:104245-160629 GCA_013399115.1 Anseranas semipalmata
TAGCTTTTCTGTTGATTTTTATATGGTACAATGAGCAAGGATCAATTTAATCTTAGCTGTACATCTGAAGTAAAAATCAGTTCTGTGCTCTTTTCTATAGTGATGTTCAGGTCTATCTATGGATTGGAAGAAGGTATCAACCTACCTTTATATCCATCTTTAAAGGAGCACTGTCAACATGTTTTTACAAAGCTTTTAAAAATGCTTTTCATACTGCTTATAATAACACCTTACTTGAAATCAGTTCTGTGGTGTGTTTATATATTGAATTTGCTTTCATTCAGTGCATACACAAATTGATTTGCTATGGTAAGGATGCTTGAGTGTGTGCTCGCTGATTTAATTAAGAAAAAAGCCCTTTAATCAGGTATCCTATGAAGCTAGCATAAAGAACCAGGGGTTTGCATAATTACCAGTTTTTTATCAATAAAATGTTTTATATATGTACTGAGTTTGAAGTTTGGCAGTATTTTTAAACTTCGCTTGTCAGAATCAAGGAAAATATTTTCACTAAAAAGGAATGCAGAGGTAAGGTACACGTGTGGTGTGCATTATAAGTGACTGGAATAAACTCCCTGAGGCTTTGAGCTCTGCCAGTCTATGCGATTGATGGCATTAATCAGTCTGTAGTCTTTAGCAGGGAAGTTGGAGAAATAGGCATGTGCTAAGTTGCTCCCTATACATGCACTTGCTTCCTATAGGAAGTTTAATGAAAACTTTCCTGAAATCTGTAAGTTTAATGTATTTATCCTACCTGTTACTTCCTCTTGCTCTTCTTCTCACAGTCCTCCTTTCATCTCACAGAAGCCTTGCTCACCTGCTAATGTACTTCAGTTTCCAAAATTGAAAAATAGAAGCTGAAGTGGGGATAGAGCAGGGGCCTTTTTTGGGCTGCACTGAACTTGTAAAGCAGTTTGTCTTCTCTGCACGCTCCTGTCTCTGTGAATGGTGCCTGTGCTCCTGGTCTTTTTCAATGTTTTTGTTAGTCTTGAATTTGTAAATTGTTTGCAGTTGAATTAAACAGTTTGGTAAATAAACTGTTTGTAAAAATAGTGGACAATCCTACTGACAATATTTAGGAATGGTAATAGTTACAGCTTATGCTGTAGCTGATTACATAGAAACTTTCTTTCATATAGAAAATATCATGTTCCAGTCAGTGCCATAGAACTGAGTGGAGGTTATACCAGATCAGTTGCAACCAAATTTGGCTTTTAGTGCTGGTAGGCCATACACAATGAGATGCAAGAAATACAGTGAATTTCAGCTGATTGCCTGGTTTGTTTGTTTTTTTTTGAAAACAGATCAAACATCTTTAGGCTTTATGGGGTGTCCTAGATATGATCTAAATATTGTAATTGAGATC
Organism: Anseranas semipalmata; assembly: GCA_013399115.1. NCBI lineage: Eukaryota > Metazoa > Chordata > Aves > Anseriformes > Anseranatidae > Anseranas > Anseranas semipalmata. Next base: position 105,612 of record VXAA01001603.1, read on the forward strand.
TGTGGTAATCTAGAATCTTTCTGAAACAGGATACAGTTCGGTGACGCTTTTTGGCTTTTTTTTTTAATGTCTTGTGTTTTAATGAAGACGGAAGGGTGGTTTTTTTCATGCTGTAATTATGCATGTTAAGTCTAATTGAAACTTTAAATGGAAGTGCCTCTTTAGAGGAGCTTTATGTCTGAGACTAAGTGATGCATTTACTAGTTTAGCAACATCTGTTTGGAAGTGTTGTCGACAACCAGTATTGGAAAATCTCTAGTATTCTTGGGTGAGGGTGGGAGATCCAACTGAACAAACAGTTGTTTTTAGTATTTTTTTTTTTCTTTTAGAAGCGTCTGAATGGCTGCTAGCAATCACTTAGAGAAATTCTAGGAATATCCTCCCAAAATACTTCTTTTCTACTCATATCATTGGCTCATTTATTTTTTGGATTTTTTTGTGTACTTTCCACATTTCCCAAGACAATGACTAATAACTGGCGCTCAGGACTGAATGAAATAATACAGTTCTGTCTTTCTATATGCAGCTGTTTTGTTCTTTTGTTCTGTTTTGTTCCCCCCCATGGCTTTACATACTGGATTTGTGGTGGACCTCTTGAGCTCTGGAGTTTGGGTTCACTTTAGGTCAAAACCCCAGTCTCTGTATCCAGCCAATTCCTTTGTTTTCACCAGGATCTTAGGAGTTTGGGGAGCCCAAAGGTGTTCAAGGAGCCTGTTACCAGGTAGCTGTTGCTTTTTGTTTTCCATTTGGAAGCACGGGATGTCCATTGAACCATGTAGGAACAAGCAAGCAAGTGGACCATAGGCTCATACAATGCAACAGGCAGCAGTGGGCTGCTTGAGCAAATCTGCAGGGTTATTGGGTTTGTTTCTGTTTGAGTCTGAAGCTTGTAGTGCCTAAGCACGAGTCAACCTGTGTTTTAGTTTGAGGATTTATGGAACAATGTGGGACTGGAGCTAGTTCCTACATTGGAGTTAAATTTCTCTGGAGTGACCAAGCTGTCCTGCAGCAGCGGGGAGCTGGTACGGGGGCAGCCAGCGGCTCCAGGATCCGCGCTGAGCTGGAGCCCGTGCACTCGGCTGGGTCTGAGCTAATGCAAGGAACCTTTGCATTGTACCTTCTGGTACAATGGACCTGGGGAGAGGGGTTGGCACCGATGTGCCTGAACTGGGTGAGGCACAGAATGAGTTCTGAGCTGTACGGCATGTTAGCCTGATCTCCTAACATTGCACTGAATGCCCAGTACAGCACTGTGCCTTGAATCTTGCCAAAAGCAAGCCAGTGAGTTTAATCGGCAACCTGGAAAAAACACCTGTGTGTAACTAAGAGTTGACTGCGGTTTTGGCTCTGTTCTACTACAGGTAAAAAGTTGGCAGATAGGTAAAATGACTTGTCAGTTAGAGTAGTAGAATATGTCAGAGCTTCAGGTCTCAGACTTGTTTTGGTTAATTACAAGGTGTTACTCTTCTGGATGTCCGATCCAGACCTGCCGATGGAAACAGATCCAAAAGCAATAAGCCTGATGCATCAGACCTACCATTAGAAACTAACAGCGTAGCAAATACAATTGTTGTGCTCCCAGTTGTAGTACTTCCAGGTATTCTGCAAAATAATAGGTCATGGCACCAAATTGTAAGGCTGCTGGATATGAGTGCGTTTCCAGTTAAAGCGCGGCTCACAAAGGTTGGGTGCAACAGAAAAGCACTGACCCATTATTTTCTTGTACGCATTCAGTATGCAAAGCTTCCATTTCGAGGTTCGTGATTCTGGAGAGCTGCTGCTTGTCTGACTCCAGGTTTAGCTCTACTTGGCAAAAAACTAAATTGTGGCATGTTCCTGCTCGATAGAGCTGTCCCATGTAGCTCTGTCCGTCTACAGTGACAAGTTTATTTTCTGCTCCATTTTTGTTGTCGTTGTGGACTGCTCACCTTGATTTTAAAAATGTGATGGCAATTATTTATGCATTTTGTCCAGTGTTAGGAGAAAGAACAGGACACCTCTCTTCTCCTTCCAAGTCACCGACCTAAAGAGTAACCTTCTTGTGTGGCACGAAAATGCTGGTTGTCTTCTGTACAGTGGCACAGCCTGAACAGGCTGGGTGCGGGGTTTTCCTGTACGGATGAGGTGACACCTCACTCCTGGAAGACAAGGACAGCGGTTCCCCATTGTCACTTTCCTGAGCTGAAATCGTTAGGGAATGATTCCTAATCATTTAGCTATTATAAAAGATGTAAATGGCCACGTTCTCTCTTTGCTACTGCCTTGAGTTCTTTGGTCTCTCAGTGCTGTCAGTGTATTTGAGGCTTATGCAAAGGTTGGCTGATGTATCAGTCCCCTCACGGGGGTCTGGTAGGGGAATAAATGTGCAGTTGTGGCATCTGGAAGTCCGGGACCTGCGGTAGGCAGCAAGTTGCTCAGCTCAGGCAAGTTTGTCAGCAATTCCAGAAGTATGCAGCAGCAGACTTGCAAGCTAGTTAAGTAGTTTACCTGGCAAAAACATAGCACTAAGGTACCTGAGGCTGTCATTTAAATACTGTGGAAGATATCAGTGCTTTTTTTTTTTTTTTTTTTATCTGCAGAGACAGTGGTGAGTGGCACAGAAATCGCACCGGTGAGAGCGCTGCTTGGTCTGTGAAACTTTCATTGTGTGAGGATGTGAGAATAGGAGAGAACTCAGCCTGCCTCTCCAGTTCTGGCATGGGTTGGCTGGAGTGGGAGTTAGAAAAGCAACTTTATTTGTGAACACAGTACATTTGCTTTACAGTTCTTGAGACATAATGAATTCATAACCCATTCTCTTGACCCCTATCATCAATACCACTGTTATTTTTCTCAGGCTTGACATACTGGACTAGTTACTCATAGCTGTTAGCAGCATGGTTATTATGGTTGATTCCAGACTTGCCTGTTCAGTTAAATAAGCCTGTGTTTGTTCTTTTCTTGAAAGTTTTATTCTTAATGTTTAATTTGTTCTTCATTTCAAAGGTTCTGAAGAAAAAGCACTTGAAAGACGTGCATCTCCAACAAGCGTCTGTGAGAAGGTTTGCATCGTTCAATCTCTTTTCAGTAGAGGAGCAGAATACTGAAGAGGAAACTGGGACCTGGGTTCAGTATAAAAGCGTCTTTTATCCTGAATATAGTGTGTCCTTAAGGTAACCATCGTTTAAGTTTTAAGTACTTCCTAAGGTCTTATACCGGACTTGAATATAAAACTCATTTGTCATTCTTCCAGTCTTTTATATAACTAGGGCATAGTTTACAAATAAACGGGTAGATGTTATTTTTAGTTGTTTGTTACAGTAAGCAGGTTGCCTGGTTTTTTGTTGCTGTTTGTTTGTTTCAGTACATTTCAATGAAGTGCCAGAGCTTGAAATAAATACTGATGATTGTACCTATAACAGAATGCAAACATGGGCACTTATTTAATATTTTTAATAGCTTTCTGTTTACCATACTCCTGATATAGATCGGAGGTAAACAACTGAACAAATTAACTTGTAATTTTAATAGAAATTTTAGTGACGTGATGTTATTTGTAAAGTTCTGAAAGTTTTTTGGTACTGATCTACATTTTATTGAATTTTCTTCTTAATTCTTGTAAAACTCGGTGATAACTTGGAAGCCAATTAGTAAAACAAGAGAATATAAGAATTCCCCTTCTACAGAAAAGGCTTTATACCTAATGAAAAAATATGTTTTATATTAGAGCAGATTAAAAAAAAAGAGGCCTGTATTTAAAAAAAAAACAAAAACAGAAGAACAAAAATAAATCTGAAGGAAGTATTAGTGAGCTCTCAGTAGCTTTAGCAGAACAGAAGTTTATCACTCTGTCCATTTGTTACTGTGTTTTTTCTTCTCTCTTGCTTTTGTCTCCTTTTCTGTGTTCAGTTTTGTACGTATCTATAACTGGCTTCTGCCTCAATAGGTATCACTTCAGCATCCCTGAATCAATACTTGTTCTGCAGCCTCTGATTAGCCCTGCTGAGTGTGTAGAATTTTGCGTTCTGTGCACAGTAGAGGATATTCTGGAGAGCCTGACTCATGGAATTTTTAAAGTGCATTTTTTATTTAACTGGGACCTTTAAAGTCAGTCTTAGGAACTAAGATCTGAAGCGAACAAGTGACCACCATTATCTGACATTTTTGCAATGTTATAAACAAAAAAAAGGCAAAAACAAACAAACCAACACTGCATGCAGGTTGTCTTAAATTTGCAGCTGGGTGTAGGGTCACATATGAAATTGTTTAAAGCTTTACAAAGCTTTAACATTCAATTTTTCCATGCTTACACTTAATGATGCTAAAAGTCTTCAAAAGAAAACCTTTCCATTTGAAAATACTGCCCAGTTGTGATAGAAGTAGGCATGGTGTTTTTTCTGCATAGGGACTTTTCCAGGGAACTGTTGGGTGATGCTAGGGATTCAGCCAGATGCTCACAGTCTACCTAATCTCTTTGTGCAGTCTCTCTGTTCCCTGGTTTTAGGTCTTCAGAGGCACACTGGTAGTAGGAAATGTTAGGTAGAATTTAGGCTAAGCAAGTCTGCAGTCCTTTAGTCTGCAGTCCTTAACTTCAGTCAGTCTCCATAGTTCATTGCCATGATTTGCAACACTCAGTGTCGCTTCTTGATTTACTGTTTACAGGAATTTTAAGGTAGGAGGGAAGCTAAGGTTCACTGGTTTGCCGGCACTACAAAAGTGAAGCAAATGTCAAGCTGATCTTGCTGTCACGTGTGATATCTGTGCACTTCTGTTTCCATCACTTCCCATGTCATCTTTCTATTTATTATTATTTATTTGGCTAAGAGTAGCTTCATTGCTGATAGGACAGCTCAAATTGTAGATTGCAAACAAACATGTTTGTTCATGCATGGCTTTATTATTGGTGATCACTGTATACTGAACTACTAAGTACAGGGATTTTCATTTTACTTGATATGCTTGTCTGAGCTTTGCCATTAGAAATGTACAGTTTCTGTGCTGGAGCAAGCTCACATTTGGTTTCAAAAAATGTATATTGAGGATAACAGAAAAATTGTCTCTTGGTGGAGATTTACATTTTTAATTTTTACTCACATTTTGTTCATTTCTAGAGGATACTAAGTATCCTGAGTAACATCTCTAAAAATGGTAATCAAAGTGATCATTTAGGAATAATGATCAGAAATTATGTACTCTTACACTCTTGTATTAAAATGTTTTCTCTCTATATTCTCTCTATATTTCTCTCTATATTGAATATATCCAGTGACAATGGATAGCATATACTTACTATTTCAAAATATTGAAGGGTGGTGAAGAAAGAAACGAAAAAATGCTGTCTATTTTACCAAAGTATTAATAGCTGCAACAGAATCCAGTTTACTATGAGTCTGTATTAAATAAAGTTTCTTCAATGCTTCTGCAAAAGCATGTAATTTAAGAGGGTAAACAGAACAGTTCAACATACGTAGCAGATTAACAGTTCTCCTTGCTGAAACTTGTGTGTCTAGAAGATAAATCTTGGAGTCGACATTCTTGGATTTTTGAGAACTGAGCATGTCTTGGAAGCTTAAGGATCTTCTGCATATACGACAGTCTTCCCTTCATTTTTCTCCTCCTATTGGCAAAATATTAATTATCATCATTTTCATTAATAGAAATAATTTTAAAAAGATAGAAGGATGTGTTACTAAAATACAATTAACAATAACAAGAACATCAGTCAGGTAAATCCAGAACGGTGCGCTTGAGTAGGAGAACCTTTTCATATATCTTTTCATCAGGAAAAAATCTTGCCATGACCCCTCTAAAATCTTGACAAAAGTGCTTTTGAATTTTCATCTACATATGTTTTCCTTATGCATTAACATCTTCTTGGGAAAGCTCATTGTGTATGTTGGATGTTAAAAGGGTTGTCAACTAATATCTTGACAAGACTAAATACTTCAGAAAGTTCATAAGGTTGTTAGTGGCTTTTGGCAAAAAGTCTAAAGGTCAAGCTATATCAGTTCAAGGGCTATCAAAACTGATCAAATTGTGTATTCAGATATGCTATGACCTAGCTGGAATTACTGTTCTAGAGGGACTTGGGACCAATTTGTTAGGCAAATAAAAGCTTCAATAGGAGCTACCAGTTGTGTGCATGATTTTCCGAATTTCTCAAAACAGCTTGTGTCAATGAGATGCTATTTTTTCTAACCAAATTCAGATTGGATTCTCCTTTGGGAAAGAAGAGCTTATGCCATGCTTTTCTGTCACTAGTTCATTTTAGAATCATTTTTGATAAGAAATCTTCCAAAACAGGAAGTCAGAGCACCCAATATAAGGCAAATTTTGCTTAAAAAAATTTAATCTGGATTTATATGCCATTTTGACTAGATCCTTAAGGTGACAACATCACTGAGTCATTTTAAAAATCCATGTAACCCTTTTATTTAAACAGTGATCTCTAGTGTGCTTAATGAGATGTAGGTTCACAATAGCTGGTGGAAGGTGGTCTCTTAAGGTTTGTTCAGGGTGCTCTCAGTACTAAGGTGCTTCACAGTAGTTTTGGGGTATGAAAAACAGTGTTTGAGTGTTTTTGTTATAGTGAAAAGTAGTGTCAAAATGAAATATCTTGTGCTATAATTCAGGATATCATTTGATTAGTCTTATTTGGGTTGGTAATGTATTTGCTTATCCTACACATTCCATCCTTGTCTTGATGATATGAGTTGGGTGGCTACATCATGGCATTGCTTAGTGTTGTTTCCAGTTAATGTTAGTTAAGAAATAAGTTCCTTACTTGACAGGAAGTCAGACTGGGCATCAGGCTGAATGTTTATGGCAGTCTAACATGGAGAATTTATGCATGCTCAGTCCAAGCTGGAATCTTGCTGCAGTTTTCACATTCAGATTTGGATAGAGTAAACTGAAGTAATCTAGTCTGTAGATGAAAAATATAAATGCCATTCTGAGTGACATTTGTTGCAATCTTAAGGTGGAAAAAGATAACTTTCATCAGAGATATTACCTGGCCTTCTGGACCTCTTCTCCATGAGAAATATGTTTTTATTCATAAACAAAGCGAAAAGATAAACGTAAAAATTTTAAGTTCTTCTTAACTTTAGGAGCATTTCACTTTGCTGTTCAAAAACTGCATGTGTTAAATAGTTGTTTTCTTGGCAATAGGAAGATATAAAGTAATTAGAGCTATTTTAAAGTGTTTTGTTTATTTAATATTGCATGTCTTAAATCCTTCTATTCTTGGTCACGAATGTGCTTCTAAATTTAAATTTAGTACAAATAATTTTAGCAGTGAAGTGATTACAGATCATAAAGATGTAGTGTCTAACTGGCAATGCTGTCTGTCTTTTAGACAGGAAAATTGTTCTTTTACTAGAGTTTAAAAATGAGCAGTCAATATCTTTAAATTTTCTATTTCAGGATATGGATTTACTTCAAAATTGTAGGCTCATTTTAAGCAATTAGAGGAAAAAAATAAGTTATTTTTGTGGTAAAATATTTTCCATTGATCAGTAATTTGGTGTTTCAACTACTAAAATGCAGAACTGAAAAAGAACAATGCCAGCAGCTTACAGGAAGGTTTAAATCTTTGTAAGGAGTGTGAAGCGTTCTTTGCCAGATGTCATGCCTTTATTCTGAATATGATAAAAAATATGAAAGAAATATTCTAGACCTTTGGTTTAGAAATTAGAAGCGTATTATTTGTCCCTGGCAAGTGATATCTTAGAAGATGGCTTAGGATTGAATGCCATTGGATGTTCCTGTAGGAGATTTCTGCTAAAAGTATTTTGAAGTTTTAATGGATAGTTTTTGTTTGTTTGCTTGCTTGCTTTTTTNGATTTCAAGGAATATTGCCTACCCCTTAAGGACAGTTTGTGAGGATGTGATAAACTTGCATATTCCATTTATTGCATGCTAAGAAACAGTGCATGCATTTAGCAGCATAAACGCTTGGTTGCAGGAGGAAGAAATTGAGGAAAGAGATAAAAAGTGATTTGCAACATACTTTTGCTCAGTCATTGAGTTAAGAGTGTTCCATCATATTGCCCGAGGCTTGTATACTTGTGAAAAGAATTTGTAGATAAAGAAGCCGTTGTTTTGATTTCTGGTCATGTTAAGGTGAGATCTTGAACTGGAGTGAAAGAGAAGTTTGTCTTGTTTCTCTGTACTCTGGCCCAGAAAAAGCATCTAATCAGAAAACAAAGTTTGTAGATAATTCTGAGATTCTAACTGGATTGCAATGACAATTGATGGTGAGACTCTGCAACCTTTTTTTGTAAAGTACCCTTACCAGTAACTATTTTACCCTTATCCTGTCCTTCATTTTCCCCAAATACTGTAGCTTTATTTTGTATGTAGGTTAATAATGTAATGATATATTGTTTCTTTCTCCCAGTATTATATGGGAATATAGTCTATCTAAGTTTTTATAATTTTGTTTAAGTTTGGTATTGTTCTTCCTCATTCTGTTGAAGAATAATATAAAGGAAGAAAAGGAACTTTTGTTTCATAACGACTGATGGAAAGCATACCTTAATAGAGAGCTACTGAAGGATTATCTTTATTCTACTGCCTATACCTACATGTAAAAGTCTGCCGCTTCTGTTTCCTGAACTGGAGAGGAAGAAACATTAATATATTTTAAAGTTGCTTCTGTCCCTCTCTCTCTGTGACTTAATTTATATATCCAAAGTTAATTTGCTCACAGTCCAAACTGAATTTTGCTTTACTTCATATCAGGAGAAAAATAAGTTAAATTAGTTTATCATTCTTTGATTTGTCTTCTATGATGTGTTGCCTCAGCCATAGAAATTTTTGCATATTGTACCTTGAAGACTTCCAGTAGGAACACTGTAGATCAGATTAACCACACTGAGCTGAAATCCTTTGTCCATGATGCTTACCTATGCTTATTTGAAGTACTTTCTTTGTTGATCTCAGCAATCATAGCTTTGAACTTTTTTGCTTGAACTGCACAATGCTCATGACATATTCCAAAGTGCCCAATACTAATGTTCTTCTGTATTTCGGGATGCCTGGGGAAATTTATGGGAGTTTTGGGACTGGGATTTAACCACAAACTCCTGTGATTCCTTTTCTTGACTTTCATAATTCAGTGCACATGACGTTTACAATGCTTCTTGGGAGCTTGTAAGACGTACTGTTGAAAGCTGTGATTATGACAGGCATTCACAGGAACGAGACGTGATGTGTATTAGATCAGAATTTTTCTGGGCTAGGTAATGGAGGAGCATTAATGGAGGTCGGATGGGGCAGTGAAGCAGCAGCAGTTACAGAACTGCTGGGGCAGTACATGCAGAACAGTGGATCCCAAGCTAGAAACTGTTTTTTAGGAATGGGACTGAGTAGTGTGACACTTATGGCAGAATTTGGGGTTAGAGATTACCTGTGTTTACAGATGCATGTAACTTTTAGGCCACAAGTCCCATTTGTGAAGGGAAAGAGTTGGGAAGATTCGTTGTTACTGACTTGGAGTGGTCTTACAGTAGTCCATAATGGTAATAAGTGTAAGACCTGAGATGCGATTTTTGGAGTAAATGAGAGCGGCTTTACTATCCAGATGTCTGTTGAGATAATGGCTACTCCTCTCATCCTAGGTGATTCAGCTTGCTCCCTGCTTTTGTTCAGTGAAGGTTTCATAAACTGATCAGACTAAAGGAGGCAGGCGTTAAACCCTGGCTAGTTTCAGCATGAGTCTGGAGTGGGACTGAGGAGAAGTCCCTCATAGCAAAGCTGGATCCTTCTCATCATTAAATGATGGCTCGCATATGTGCTTGCCATGAACAGTATTTGTGAAAGCAAGAAAGAGATTGCCAAGACAGAGAAGGAGAGGAAGAGACTTGGAATATTGCAGGCAGCCTGTGCAAAATGCCCCCACTGGCCAAGACAGCAAATTTTAGGGTATATCGTGTCTGTGCTTGGATGCCACAAGCTTTTGGCCGCTGAATAGTAAATGTTAGAATATGTTCGAAATTTGTGTGTATGTTGATTTTAATCATGGAAAGAATGTTTTATAATCAGAGGAAGATCTTTAATGAAAGTTGAGTGGACCAAAAAATGTAGATGAAAAATATTTCTTGAGTTAAATAAAACATCAGCAAAAATTCAGGGCAGCCGTAAAAACAACAGAATTGGGGAAAGCATCTGTTGTGGAATCTTATGTTCAAGCTGATGTACTCAGAGCTTCTAATCTCCAGCTACAAACCATTATTTTGGAAACAGCCAGAAATTTGGTTTAGTGATACTTTTAAGGCCAGTGCTATTGTTGTATTATTTCTCCTTTTTGCTTTTGTCGACCTTTTGACCCTGGAGATATAAATTGTATTATTTTCTAGACCACGACACTCCACTTCCTTCCATTTTTCTTTCTTCGCAGCATTCTGCCAAACTGCAGGTACTGGAGTGCTCAATTGTTCATCTTTGCCTCTGCTTGCTTGACTTGGAGATTTTATGATAAATTTCTTTTATATATGATCTATGTAGGCATAGAAATCAGAAGAAAAAAAAGAAAACATAAATTAACTTATCATTCCAGGACTAATCTACATGTCAACAAAGATTAAAATATTTCTTTTGCTTTCTCTGCATCTTTTTTCCCCCCAGTCTTGCATTGATTTAGAGATAAGGCATTCACAGCTTCTGAGAGACCCTAATTTTGTCAGAAGTATGCGTGGTTATGGAGTTAGTAGGGTGCTGAAGAGTCAGCAGGGGGCAGTTCAAAGGGCAGCTCTGCAGTTAGCAGAACTACTGATCCTGTTCGCTTTCCTGTCACTTCCCTTGGATTAACTCTGTTGCATCAGTTGGCTAATCTGATTGAAAACAAGCTTGCCAAACAAAAATAAAAAGAAAAATTGAATTCTTAGTCCAGGTGATCCATGAAAATTCTTGTGGGCTTCCACCCACTAGTGCAGCTAAGGAATGTATTTTTGGTTTGTTTTTATGTAGTTGGGGGAAAAGCTCTGATGGTCAGTTGAATGTTGCTTTTAATCTTTCATATATTTTCTTGCCCCTTTTTATGACCTCATTTTGGTTCGTTATCTTCATTTTTTTTATTTTTTATTTTTTATTTTTTATTTTTTATTTTTTATTTTTTATTTTTTAAGAATTAGTTTAGTTGCTGTTTGATACTTCTCAAAATTTTACATTTAACAATTGTTACAAATATCTTTTTGCAATATAAATACACAGTTTCATATTTGCGAAAATTTAGATTTTTTTTCCCCATTGTTATGACAATCTTCAGGAACAAAAATCTGAGAGAATGAGCGCTAACTTTGTAAATGCTAGAGGTGTTGGATTTCTTCCACTTTTTCATTGTTCAAAATTAGTATGATCCCAAACAGCCCTGGAAGTTGTATTTGAAACATTATTAAAAGACTGCATTTCTGTGTTTTCTGCCTTGATGAATTGTTTTAAGAATTTTAAATGCATTTGTGAAACAACTGTGTGATCTAATTGCAGTAATGTGTAAGATTACTTGATTTTTTTTGTTTGTTTGTTTTGGCCTAAATTAGTTTGGAGTAGTTAAAAAAAAATGTATATTTTTAGTTGCTTTTTTTTTTTTTTGTGAGTCCAGCTAGCTTGACATCTATATCATTTACAGGAAGATTCATAAGCAAATGTTTGTTCAACTTTGATGCACTTTCCTTCTGCAGCTTGTCAGTGATTTGCTCACTGTGTTCTAGAATTTGAAGGTGATATGTGAAAATCAGTTAATTCATTATCCCTGGTTTTGAATATTTTACTTTAATTATACAAATATAAAACCAAAGAGCATGCAATTCACTGAACACATTAATCAGTTTCATTGTTCACATGAATAAAATGAAATGTTCTTGACTTTTTTGGGAGAAAATAGGAAAGTGTATACTGTTGCTGTAAATAAAATAAATTTTTTTTTTTGTTTTTCCTTGTCAAAGAAATCTCTTTGCCAAAATTCTTCTTTTCCTATACATGGCTTCCACAAGTATGCCAAAACTGATGCTCTTTGGAAGTATTTTAATTTTGATAAATAAAATACTAGTTTCAGAGAAAACTGTTTCATGAATTTCAGTGGTGGAACTTTGAAGACTACTGATTGTCTCCCTATTTTGCCCCTTGTGGCGACAGTAGTACCTGTTTGTTGTCTGTGAAAGGGGTTTGTGAGAAATGGACACATGCAGTGAACTGTTTTTCTGAAGAAGGAAGACTTTATTTTTGATTGTTTACATGTTGGTAAAGTCACTGTTTCTGTTTTCTTTTAGATTTCACAATGGACTCTTAGATGTTAAAGATGTTCTTACAAGCTTTGACAACACAGGGAATGTCTGTAAGTCATTGTTTATTTAAATACAGTACTATATTGACAGAAGTCTAATTGTATCAGTATAGAAGATTATTGTATGAGCCATCAGTAACCATTTCATTTACCTGAGAAACTATTACTGTGGTGAGATACACACATCTACCTACCAGAGCACTTTGTGTTGCACTGTTTTATGTAGCGCCGTTGTTTGTGTGCGTACATCCTTAAATCTTCCCAATGCAGGTTGGTTTTGGTTCTGTGACTGTGGCGGGAACATCAGAGCAACTGAACTGGGTTGGACAAAAAATTAGTTTAGCCCGTTGATTTGTCTTGGCCAGTGGCCAGCAGTGAATATCTAAGGAACAGCGTGAGAACATGGGGAGCATACAATGGTACTTGTAGCTTGCAGAGGGCAAACTCAAACCAGAGGAAAACAAAAGAAAGCACCCAGTCGAGTTGTGAAATTCCTCCCCACAGAATGGTTTGGCTCCTAGGACATCACATGAGTTCTAAAAGCAGAGGAGAAAAATTGTGGAATAAAAATTCACCGTGGCTGTTGAATGTAAAGGCATCAGTTGCGGTTCAGGAAGTGCTGGCCCGTAGGAGAATTAATGGGGCAGTAGGATGATAACGTTTGTCCTGATCTTGCACTCTTGTCTAAGCATCAGCTACATTAATCTTAGACAAGATGAGCCTTAAATGGACCTTCACTGTCTGATTCAGTATGGCTCTGCTTCAGCATACTTATTAATAAAATGTTCTGTGCTGTTAATGGACTTTAATTATGAAATTGTGGTAGATCACAAGAAAGAAGCCAAGCTAAAATAATTAAATATTTTTATATAGTGAGTAATTACTATTATATAATTTACATTTACAGATATACATTTAATTCTTACTTGATAATTTCTGCCTTATTTCTCAGGAGGGATTGGTTGTTTTCAAACAAGTAAACTTGCAGAATAAAGCTTGGGGGGGCTCTGTAAGTTTGCCAGATATTCAAGAAAAGTGCACATTCCTTGTCCTCCCTGTCAAAGCTATAAGATAAAAACTGTTTGGAAATATGAATATTTCATCTCAAAACTCCAGTCTTTGTATTCCAAAGCTGTTTCAATAAACATGGACTTTTTCATTAGCAAAAAGGTCAATTTACCAAAGAAACTTTTGTCTTCAAAAGGAAAAAAATAATCATAAACCATGTGCTCTCCTTTTTAAATTTGCTAGCTTTCATTCAGTTCTTAACATTGAAGGTAGTTGCTGGTCCTGCCACAAAATACATTAGGATACATTCTTTCACTGTTGCCAAACAGAGATTTTTTTCTCTGATTTCAAAATGAAAATTGTATCTAAGTAATATACTAATATTCCAAATGAATAGGGCCGAGAAAGAAAATTCACATTTGTAATTATGACTGACATCAGATATAGATGTAGGCATCATGAGATAGATAATGAAAATAGTTAGATTTAAGACAATTAGGATCTGGAAGAAAATGCTTTGCCTAAATTACAGGAGGCATTGGAAGAGATTTGATGTTGTGAAATAGGAAGCTGGAGTGACTCTTATAACCATTTACTTTATTATCTGTAAGCTTTACTCAGTAAGGGGAAAAAAAATAAGAAAAAAATCCAAACCTGGTAGTGGAGTGGGGCAAGGAGAGGAAAGAAAAAAATATTGTTATGTTCATTAAATACTCAAGTATTTATTTTGAACAGTAGAGAAAATCCTATATTTTTTAATGTCAAAAGTGCTTTAATATTAACCTCCACATACTAGAACAAGGTGTTGTACTTTACTTTGTTAAACATTGTAACATGCTTTCTTAATCCTTGTTCTTTGTGTAAGTACTTAGATTGTGATCAATCTATACAAATTTCCTTGCTAACACAAATAACTTGCTCTGCTAAAGTTTGATATGCTTTTCTGTTGGTAGATGTGCTGTTGGCTCTTCTATTAACCTTTTCCAGTATTTCAGCTACATTCTTATTGATTGCAGATAGTAGAACAAGACTTACGTCTCTAATAGGCACAACACCAGTGCTAACACAGAAGTAATACGACGTTTGTAGTTCTCCGTACTGTTTCTCTGTATACACAAAGATTCACATTTGTCCCTTTGGATTCAGTATTGCTCTGAGAGTTCATGCTGTGCTATTATATACAGTGTTTGCAAAGTCATTTTCAGATTCACTGCTTCCCCGTTTTTAAATGTCTGTGCCTCTCTGTATTGATGTGCATATTACCGATTTATGACCATTTTACTAAGCACTTTTGATTACACTTATTAGGGTAACTGTAAAATAGTTATCTTCTGACAGCTTTGCAGTACTTGCTTGGAGTGTAATAATTGTACATCGTTGCTACTGCCTTTATGGAGTAAAGGTGCCTAGTGTTCAAGCCAGAACTGCTGTGTGTCACACCATCACAGCACAGTTCCTAATCGCATGTTACTGAGATGCTCTATTTGGATCATACCTGACTGAATTTGTGTGGACTCCCATCATCCCTTCATCTGAGTTGTCTCTTTATTTGGCCTCTTTGTGTGTTCCTTGGCTCTTTTTATGATAACCCACAGTGGAAATGGAAGGTAATAATGCTGCCTCCTTTTACCCTTAAGGGTAACTAAAATTCTTGTATTTCTAAAGCTAGGATGATTTTTTAAGTGCTATAGTGTTATTTACAAACTTTATATTATCAAGTGATAGTCTACCCTAAAAAAAATCTAAAATTTTTAGTATTTAACAGTATTAAATTATTTCTTCTAGTACCTATTACTAATGGAGCTAGCCTGTATCGAACATATTATCAGTTCTATCAACAGTATCATGCTCTGTGAGGGGACCCATTGAATAATTATAGACTTTAATGTTCTTTTAGTGTACACTCTATAGTCATGACTTATTTACTGGGCACTAAGCTTCACTTAAATGATTTACACTGAGTTATCAGGAGATAGTTAAATATTTTAGTGTTCTGCATGTTTGTTTTGGCTGCTATACTGAGTATTCATCAGGAAGATTAATGTTTTGCTAGAGGTTATTAGATCATGAAATAATTGTGTTAAACAGATAAGACTTTTTTAAAAACTGAAACATGATTCATATTACATCATTTGAAACAAGAACAATTTGTTTCAAATAACATGACTTATTTTGTTAGGTTGGTTCTTCTAGTAATATTACTAAGTACCTTGTATTAAAACAAGTTCTTCAGAGAACATTTTTATGGTCTTTTTGTTTTGCTTTTTTGATCTTTCTACTTATGGCCGCATCACCATACCCTGTCAAAAGGAGAGTGATAGAGCAGATTCTAGTTAATACCACTTTCTCTACACTCCCAGGACACACAAACTCAGTACCAGATGTGCCACTAGCTGGCAGCATTATATAAAATATCAATAAGCAGCTTTTAAGGAATATTTGTGACTGTTTCTGAAAGTGCTTCCTTACACCAGTAAGACTTCAGGGCAAAAATGCAGCCAACTGCAGTAGCTGTAAATGGCGTATTGCAGGTCTCCCAACTCCGGGAATTGCCTCTGTCCAAAGTTGTTCAGACTTGGTACTTACATTCTGTCTTTTTCAAAAATATTTCCAAAGATGCATTTTCATTGTGGGATTGCTGCTGTGAATGAAAATTAACACTACAAATTACTTTCCCAGAAAAAAAAAAGTGAACATTTTTGGATATCTATCCCATTCATCTTTTGTGAGAGAATAGTTTGCATGTGAAAGCTCTAAACGAATTCTCCACACAGACAGGATGCAATGCTAAATGCACTTCATTCAGCTTTAATTCTGCGCATGAAGAGAAAGCAGGGAAAAGAAGACTGGGATGGAAGAAGGGATTGGTGTGTTCATGTTAGACAACAGTATGCCGTCTGTTAAAAAGATGGTACATCCTGAGACCATCTCTAGCCATAAGGCACTCCTTTAAAAGAACTGAGGGATCCCAGGCAGAAGGTTGAGAGGTGGCATTGTGGGGTAGCATCAGCTGGCTGGGGGAGCCACATGCCACGCTCATCCCTGTAGAAAATCTCTTCTGCAAAAGGCTGTCCAGAAACCAAGGGAAGTTCTGCAAGGATGAGCTTTTGTGAATTATCACCTTCCCCTGCCTTTTTCTAGTGGAAGAAAGCAGTTTTGACCGAAATGTTTGTATAATTATATCCCCTCAAATTATGTATATATTTAAGTAAAATGACCAAGGCCCGAAATATAATCTTCTTTACCAATTGCCATAAGTCTAAGAAAGCTACAGTGTCTGTAAAGCAGAATTTTAAGCAGTGAAATAAAATGTGTTTTGGGGTTTTCATCTAGTATCTATCTCATATTAACACAGAAACAGAAACAGGGTATTCCAGAGTGCTCATGTCATATAAAATTGCAAATATATACAGTGTGGAGTAGTAAAAAAATTCTCTTCTAAACTACACATAGCATTAGTTAATAATGTAACCATTGCAAGAAACATGTTCAATACATACTCATTTTATTTTCTACTTAAAAAGTGTACAGTTACATGTTTTGGAACTAAAAAAGCAGCAGAGGGTGCTACAGTTACAGAGCTAGCCAGACACTTACTCCAAAGTTGCTGCTCCTGTGATCAAATAGATCCTGCAAAGACAAGCTTTCAATTCTGGGGGAAGGAGACACGATAGCTTTAAATTCTGTTGCCTCTGTTTATGCAGGAAAACCAGGCAGACAATGTGCAACCCAGAAAAAATGTAGATTTACATATTCTTTTTTTTTTTTTTTGAGTAAAAAATGTGTTTTTTTTTTTTTCCCCTAGAAAATATTGCAGTTTGCTGAAAATGGTGTCTGGATATAGCTTTTATTACAAAACACCTACTCACAATTTTCTGAACTGTTTTTGTTTGTACTAGTTTTACATTTAGAAATTTCAGTTTCAAAAAGAAAAAGGTTTATGTTGGACGAGTTTGGATTTTTAAATGTGCTAGCTAAATTGGAGAATACTTTTCTCCATGTCATATTTTTCAAGAAAATAACAAGGAAATGAGAAAATAACTAGAAAAAATGATTTTTCTTAAATTTTAAGTCCTTTTTTTTTTTTTAAAACAAATCTCAAGGGAAAAATATTGAACAAAATGAATTTTCTCCTTCTAGTTTTCACTTATTTTTTTTTCAGATTGTATTCATTTTAAAACTATGCTTATTTAAGGCTGCTAATTGTGTAACTGCTTTTTTACCAGAAGTTTTATTTAACTAAAAAATCTGCTTTTAAACAAAGAACTTTTGCTTTTTTCTTCCTTCCTCTCAAATAACTAGCAATAGAGGGTGTGCCATCTTTCCCAGTAGTAGCATATGAGAATGGTCAGAGACCTTGCGTCTTCATAGCTCTCACGGGGTGACTCAAAGATACCTGAGCTCTTCTATGGAGAGATTGTGGCAGCTACTGATTTGTCATGCCTGGAAGGATAGATGCCATCACGCTACCGAGGGAAAAGCACAGGATGGCATCTCTTATTGCAGTAGAGGTGCTCCTGTATTTCATGTAACGTTACTTAGACTCAACAAGGGAGCAGTATGCATTTTTTCAGGTGCTGCTGTGGAAGCTTCCTTTCTTCTTGTTTTTTCTTCCTGCCTTTCTATGCCTCAATAGGTATTCTCACCTCAAGAAACTGCCACTCGTCTTCTGAGTCTTCTCTCATTCTGTCTGTGTGGCAGTTTGATATTGTTTGCCATGTCAGAATCTCACACCCTCTTGAAAAAGTCTTCAACAAAAAATAAATTGACTGGAAGAAGGTTTGGATAGCAACGATACATGTTGTTTTGAATGAAAAATTGTATTTATGATACCTACAATTTACTATTCACTATGCAGCTTCCCTTTAAATAAAACATTTCATGATCAGGGTTAAGAAAAAACAGCTGTTTCCTCCCTCCCTCCCCCCATCCAATTCACTTCACTGGTTCAGGTTACAGCATCATCCCAAGCAGTCACATTGACATAACTGGCATAAAGCTTATGGAATGGAGCAGAAAATAAGTATATAGGGAGAAGCAGGTACCTTTTAAATTACTCTTGCTACCAGAGTTATTTTTATGAAACTGTTCTCTTCTGGAATGTCAATGATTTGTCTGTTTCAAGTACTGTCCTGCAGTCCTCTTCTTTTCCCCACTCATTACAATCTTCTGTTTATGAGGAGCCTGTAGATGAAAAGAATAATCAGAACTGTCATCAGGGATCTGTTTTCTTTAAAATACTTTTTTTTTTTTTCCTACAATGTATTCCAACATAATCTCTGTCTGTTCCTATGCTTATAAGCATGGTAGCAGCTTGGAGAAGCGAGAGGTAAAGAAGCTCTTCTGAGTACCCTGTTTCTTCCTTGGTCAGTTTGAAGCTTTCATAACAATTGGCTCACCTGTTCAGGATATTCCAATGGCAGCCTTTTGGTAAAAATATACAGATGTATTAGGGTAACTTCAGTTGCTTTTCTGTATTGCTGAGCAATGTTTTCTGCCTCGGCACTCCGATTTTGTGTTAGATGGGTTTTTGCATGAGATCTGTTGTCTTAGTCTTTATAAAAATTGTTGGCATAGTCTGCCTTTACTCACTGATGTTGACCTTCTGTAATCTGAAGCATTTTGAAAGTATTCCATGTATGCTAAATGAATTATCATGACAAGTTGGATCTTTCAGTTTAAATTAATTAAAAGAATTTGAAGATAGGTTATAACATCTTTAATTAGATTGGTAGAAAGAGAAGTGTATGAATTATTTTAATTAATTTCAGGGGTTTTACTTTTATGTTAGATAACTTATCTTAATCACATTTTTAATTGAGATAGGGTAGGATAACATTGGTAAGCATCTCTTCAGATGTGCAGTGTTATTAATTAAGCTTACTCTTTTAATGCATTTTAGAGTTTTCTCAATTCAAATTCTAGCATTTTTTAAATAAATAGTTGCAAATTAATTTCATTTACTTTGCTGTGCAGTAGGTTGTTGTGGTTCGGGTGGAACTTAGGTGTTTCTTAGTGTATGTTCTTTTTGCTTTCACCAGTCCTTTTACGTGCCATGTTCTAGACATGATTTCAGTGCTGCTGTTCACAAAAATACAGACATGAGGTGCAGAATATGCTCAAGAAATGCTGTGCTTGGAGTACATCCTTGGGTAGATAGCTTCTGTACATCACCACACAAAGTTGCTGAGGTACCTTCCTTACACATCTGGTTGGATGTTTCTCTGTATTGGGATATGGGCTCATCAGTGGCTGTAGTGTAGAGGTAGCGAGGGCAGTCTCCATTCTTCATTTGGTCTGTACAAATGTAACTGAACTAATATAAATGACTTGCACCTTATTTTGGTTTGGTTTCAAGTTTTTTTAGATAACTTTTAAGAAGTTGCATTGTATTTCATTTAAAAAAACATGTTCAAACGCATGAACTCCAGTGTCTTGGTTTGAAAATGTCGGGGTGGAATGTTTCAACTTAATTCAGCATGAATTCACAGAACTGCATTCAAACAAAACTATTTTGAGTACAAAGTTTCTGGAAATGATAATTTCAAACCTTTGGTGAAAAACATATCTGTCTGAAATTTTTTGTCTGGCAACAGTTCTGACCGAAAAGTAGGGTGAAAAATAATCTACATAGCAGTGACCAGTTGAAAATCCAGTGTATAACTATTACTCATGTACTTGGCTTGACAAATTAAATATTCTTAGTCCCTGTACAGTTAAGTAAAATTCTACAGTTTTTCATAGTTTTTCGAAGTATTTTCAGAAACGTGGAAAGACATGGACAAGGCATTATTCCAGAAATCTAACGCATTATTTTTTTGTAAACTAGATGGATTAAAAGAGCCCTTTATACTAGTGGTTTGGTAAATGGGAAATGTATGAGGAATACATGTACCACTGCATATTTGTACTAATTACCAGAGACAGCCTTGTAGTTTTCAATAGACCTGCGAAAGGCACGGCTGACTATCCCATAAAACAAAGATTCAGAACACACTGGTTCTAGTGATGGAGATTTCATACGTACGCTCCTTACTGTTAGAAAATATCTCCTAATATCTGATGGTAATTGTTTTTGCTAAAGCCTAAACTTATTTTTTTTTTTTTTTTTGCTAATTGGCTCTGTGTAATAAATAGTTTATTAAATTTTCTTTTGTAATAGCTTTTTTAGGTATTTTAAGTCATCACATGGCCTTGCCTATATCTTCTCTTCCTTACATTAAGCAATCCAAATGCTGTCACTTTTTTCTTGAGCTGCTTTTTTTTTTTTTTTTTTCTAGATTCTGACTTTTCTTTATGGTCTGTACATCAACTTTGTATCTTTCTTGAAGAGTATTTGTCAAAACTGGGTGCAACAGTCCAGCTGAGACCTTCATAATGCTAAGTAAAGCAGGTGATTTTGTGTTTTACAGCCTGTAATCCCAATGTTGTGTTTTCCTCTTTTACAACAGCGTGACTTTGTAGGCTCTTGTTGAGCTTTTGACCTGCCATAAGATCCTGATCCCCCTCCAAAGGGATCAGTTATTCCCAGTTGTGTATTTATGTAGCTGATGATTCTTACCTGAGTGCAATAACTGGTACTTGTTCCCTTAAACTTTTTCCTTTGTTTATGGACTTCTTCCAGTTCCTTATTTTTGTCCTCTGAAGCCTGTTAAACGTACTGTACTTCCTAAGTTGATATATTGCTAATTTAATAAGCATATTTCTTCCGTTGTCTAGATGATTAATGAACAGAGCACAACCCAGCATAGACATTTATGGAAACTCCACCTGATAATATCACCCACTTTTACAGTAAACCATTGAGAATTATTTTCCATAGTAGAGTCAGCTTTCTCAATCAGCTCTGCACCTATCTTAAAATCTTACTTAGACTGTGTTTCTCAAGAAATTGTCAAAAGACTTTCTAAAGTTTTGATATAAGACATCTACTGCTACTGCCCTATACACAAGCTTTTTGTTCACAATATACAAGCCGTGTTACTCTGGTGAGTGCTTGTTATTTAAAATCTTAATTGTGATAAATTTTGTAATAATTGTAGTTGTAATAAATCTTGTAATTTATTTTTGTTGTTATACTTTACTGTGGAATATGCAACAAAAGAATGAAAAACATGATTCTGTTTAGAATTTTTTATTTTGTGAAGATGAGGGAGGGGATGAATTGAATGACAGAATTCAAGAATGCATTATTGTCTTCTGTACTGAAAGCAACCTGTTGAATTTCTTTCTTATGATTTCATTCACTTCCTGAAAGCCATTGTTTTAATCATTTGTACTACAGATGCATCCTATCTAAGCTTCTGTGCACAGTTTTGTCTTATAGTTCTTTGGCATTCTGGTTCTGAAGGAGAACTCCAGCTACACTGAGATGTGTAGTGGTTTCTTGATGTGATTGGCAGTCTAGCAAAAATTAGAATGGTACTGTAACACCCTCTGCCCTAATGCCCTTTATTACCCATCTCCTGGCATTCCATAAATGTGATGGGATATAAAATAATGCAACATGGAGGGGTGGGGGGAGGGCGGTACTCAATGTGTTTGTGCTTCTTGCATGTGAGAAATGGAGTTCTGCCAGTCAGATTCATGACTAAAAAGAAGCTAATTTGAGCTTGTTGTACCTTTGCTGTACTGACAACTTGTCCACTGATATTTATTGTTGAACTGTGTCCTGTGCTATGTGAATTAAATTTACTTTATTTCCGTCCACCCTAGTGCTGGCTGAATGTGCATTTCACTATCTAGATATTATTTTTAAGTTGATTTTTAGGTTTCCCTTTAGATGTAGGCCAACTCCAATATTTTAAGGCAGTGTTTTCTTGTATTGTTTTATATGTTTCTTATGTGTTTTATATCAGCTCAGAAGATGGTAGGTATCACACAGTGCCCCCCAAACCACTTTTTTGGCATTATCTAATCTATGCGATATCACCTCTTTGGAAAAAAAATAACCGTTAGATCCATTTAACAGGTAGTAGCCCTCTTTGCTCATGTCCATACGCCTCTAGATTTGATACAGAACTGTTCATGGGATAGAAATGAGAGACAGAACCAAGAAAACTTGCAGTGGTGGTATACTGAGTGCCACCAGCAGACCTGACTTCTAACCACTTGTAGGCTTATTGTATGCTCTTGATTAAATTGTGCAGTACTGCATTTTCAGGAGTACCTGCTCATCTTAAATGCCACAGGTGGCACTCCAAGAATTGTCATTAACTTTCCATCTCTTTGGAGTCTAAGTTCCTAACCTGATGTATTCACAGCCTTAAATCCTCAGATTTATTTAGATGCTTAAACTGTATCCATCAAAAAATACGAAAGGAATCAATCTATTTTTTCTTTTTCTTTTTCTTTTTTTTTTTAACCTTACAGGTAGCAGCTGCAGATTTTGTGTAGAGTTTATTTGATTTTAGACAGAAGTCTAATGGTTACAACACTCACCAGGTGTTTTCATGAAAGTAGGAGAGGCCAGCAGACCTGAATTAGCAAAGGGAATGGGCTAAGAGCTTTTATGTGCTCACTCACAGGGGCTCTGTTTGGGTAATCAACATGATCTCACTCTTTTGAGAGTATATCAAAGAAAAAAGAAGTCTGCAATCTGCCTGTAGATATGCCTTTAGAATGTGAGAACCAGCAACTTTATGCATGCCTAACTGCAGGCACATATCTAGTGTGTAAGCACGTACCTAGTTTGATGAAGATCACCAATTCACACACCTAAAAACTGTTATGTACGCTTTTAAACCATTTTACAAATCAGCACCCTAGTATAAATTGTCAGGCAAAAACATGTTGGAATAAGTTAATAATAAAACATAATACTGCCAAGCAGCTTGTACACAAGGCACTTATCTCTGCTGTGTCTTGGTTCTGATTTTGAAATTGTGCCAATTTGCAGTATTGTGGATTTATTTATTATTTACTTTGATATTCCTAGAGTAGAAAATACTATTTCCTGTTGTTTGTGTAGTTAAAGACAGCTAAAAACGAGCTTAACCAGATAAACAGGTCTTTTATTACTATTAAGAATTTACTTGGTAATTTTGTCACCAACCAGAATCTGCTTTTAAAAATTACACATTATGTTCTCTGTTGAAAGCTAACTGATGTTAATTAATTCCCCAGGAGGAAGAGGTGTTCAGCTGCACATCTACTGTGGGAGAGGCTTAGTTACTGACAGGTGACTCTTAGTAGAGTCTAACATGATTTGCTAAGCTAAAGTAGGAAAACAGAGGAAGATGTAGATGTTTTACTCATAGTTTGTCTCACAAAGTATTTATGTGTGGGTGTTTTATATTGGACTAATGCAGTTATTTACTAAGCAGCAACGAACTATCAGTATTTATGAACTCTAATGTTTCTCTCTTTGCCAACAGAGATTAGTAGGCAGCACTTTCACAAAGTTACCTGTGAGTAAAGAGTCAAAACCAAAAATTAATTATTTATATAAAATAACCCTTAGCTGGGTGGGGTGAGGGGGTAGAACTGATAACAGGGACTGTTTTTGGTGCATCTGTTTTTAGTTCAATAATAATCTTTGAAAAAGGTTGAAAAATCCATAGGTCTAAGGTTACCAGCTGGAGCTTGTGTTAATTTTTTTGTTTGTTTGTTTGGTGGTAAGACATTTGTCACTTTTTAGATCTGTATTTAGATTTGGTAAAACGCAGTTTATGGTATTTTCTGTACACTCTGACATATATCCATAAAGGGCTTATGAATGTTTAGGAGCAAGTGCACACAGCAATTTAACTACCCTTTGCTCTGTGTAGCCACACTCCTAAAGAATTTTGAGACTTCTCTTATGAAACAAGCAGACATTTTACTTAGTATAAAAGTTGGGTATTAAAATGAGTGCTGCTGTGTAAGCCTCGGCATAAAAGTAGTAGTAGGAAAAGGCAATATTTTCCAGTGATTTTAAGCTGCCTTTTAAAGTTGCATAGCTACTCAAAAAGGCAGTAGGACCAACAAAACGCTAACTGATGCACAGGAGTGAAATGGTCATACAAGTTGGGCAATTAAAAGCTAAGATCTCTACACTAGATTCTAAATGGACAGCAAAATATACTGTCATTGAATTTATAATTTTAAGAAAAAAACATGTATACACTAAGAAATGAGAATTACAGGCTTCAATGGAGGTCATTCCAAATACTACCTGCTAACTGTTTGCTTAGATAAACTTCTGTTGAAGATTTCTTATTATTATTTTCAAAGCACCTGTGAAAGAGAAATATTTATCTTTTCCATTCCTGTTGAATTTTCTGGTTCCAGAATTAGAAACGTGCCATTGCAGAGACTTCGCTCATTGCAATCTGTGTTCTAACTGATATAAATGCTTTATCATATAAACCTTCACATAATACAGCAGTCAGTTGCATGTCTCTTGTGTTAATCTCCAGAAGTTATATTTCACGTTTTTCTTTCTCAGGCAAAAGTAATGGCGATAACAATTAATGTATATCCTAAAAAAAAATGGAGAATGCTTTAAATCTGTCATGATTCTCATTATTTTAAATATGTATGTCCTCATAATTACTCTAGTTTTTGTTTTGAGGACTCTGTGCTCTTCCAATGATGATATGGTAAATATTTAGTATTAAAGTACACAGACACACATTTGTCTGCTTGTTAGGGTAAGTGGGGAAGGAAGGGGAAGATGTCATGCTAGATGATTCTGGAAAGCTGAACAAGAATCAGACTGAACTGCTGATGAGAAAAAAACAATAACAATACTCTGTTTTCAGATACAAATTTTCTTTGCATTTTTTAGAATGAACAAAATTGTCCGTGTCTGACATTTAAAGAGCTCTGTACAAGTGTTATGATAGTTGAGTGTGAACTGTCAAAAAGAAATAGGCAGACTCCTGTAAATGATAAGCACAATTATATCTTTTAAGATCATTTTACAAATCTGAGCATTTACATATAGGGATTTGATTTGTAGTTGCAAAATGTTTCTTACTCTATAAGCAAAATATGAGGAATATGCATATGCTTCTCAGAATAGATTATCTTGTGATTTTAACTGAATCAGTCTAATTGTGTGTGTAATTATTACACATTAGTACACATAATTATTACATATATAATTATAATGTGAATGTATATAATATGTATATACATGAAAAAATAAAACCAGGATTTTTTTTTTAAACTAAGATATTTTAAAGATTTCTTTTACCTGACAGTTTACTTTGACCTTCCTGAAATGAGCTTATTGGTGACATAAATATTGTAAGATGATGAAACTACAACTGCAATGTGCGATCTTTCCCCAAATGTTTGAAAGCATTGTCAGCTTTTGAATTACTGTCATATTTTTCCAATTGTTTTTAGTACAAGTCAGATTTGACTTGCCATGGTAATACAAAGAATCTCATTGTCTTCAGCAGGGCTTGTCAAATGAATAAGAAACATTGTCTTCTCCCTAAAATTGGTTTAAAAATAAAAACGTAAAAAAAATTATTTTAATCTGAATGAGATGAGAATCTTATAACTATTGAAGTGTTTTCAGTGCTGAATAATAAGGAGCACAGTAATTGCAACTTGGCGTAGAAATGAGCAGGAAACTTTACTCTTCTTCCCCTTTTTAAATTGGGAATTTGAATGTTGGATAGCATAGAAGCAGAAAACATGACAAATTAAGTACTTGATATTCTGAAAGTACTGTTCCAAAAAGGAATAGTTAAGGAATACAGTTCATGCTTTAAATTTATTACTTCTTTCATATTAAATTTTTAACAATTTGAAACACGGTGGCAGGTACTGCTATGATGTTTGCTCTTAATCTTTAAATTGTTCCTTTTTCTACCGCAAGACTTCATAGCCTAAATATGGGGAAAGTGTCCAAGTTGCTTTCTGATCATCTTCACCAGATGATCAGAGGATGGAGTGGGACAGCCCAGTCAGGAAGGTGTCATAAAACAAGGGGTGTGTATGGGTGAAGAATGAGTGAAACAGTAGTGGCTGGGCAGGAAGGGGAATTGGAAAAAAAGACATATTTGATGAGTTGGTTTTTTTTTTCCCCAAGAGAGAAACCAGATTGACCAGACAGAAGTCTGGGATGAAATCACAATGAATGCAGACAGGTTTGTGTGATAAGAATAACTGGACCGAGACAAGAAGTCAAAGGTGGAAAGGAGACTACACTAGCTCAGGTTGAAGAGGGCTGGGAAGAAATGCTGGGTGCACCAGCAAATGTTTCCCATAGGGCCAGCAATAGAACCACATTTCCAGGGATCTGTCCAGGCATCGCCTTCCTGTGACTGCACAAGTAAAATAAATATTTTATTTTTTTTACCTGTACTACATGTAGACTGTAGCAACATTTTCATTTACTTAAGCATAAAATGTCTCAGCTAATCTGAAAGTTGCAATCCTGTTAATTACCTATGTAGAAGCTGGTATTCCAGATGATGTGATTTTTTGATGTTTATTTCTTAGCTCAAAAAATACCCACAGAAGTATGTTAAAATAATTTTAACTTTAAGTCCTTGGCTCTACAAAAATGCACTTTATTTTCGGGTTGCCTGTGTAAACGGGGATTTTGTGGTTACTGCAGTGTATTTGCTGCTTGGCAAGCAGATTCTCTTCCTCCTCCTACCACAGTGTGCTTTGTGAGGGTGACTTAGTATCTCACGGTTTCCTGAAAGCCCAGGATCTGGTCTGCAGAAGCTAGTCACAGCTGAAATGGTGATTTCAACAGCTAAAGCAAAATTGTGAAACACTCTGAAAATTCAGGTTCCAGGTGTTTTGGATGCTCAGAGTTAGTGGATGTCTTTCCTCTCTCTGTGCTTCAGGGCATCATGTAAGGAACTGTCTGACTCCTGTCTTCTCCCAGGGACAACAACACTGGGTCGTGAGACACATGGTCAGCAAGGACTGTCAGGTGGAGGAGTTGTTGTGGTAGGGGTAGCTGCTTGGATACCTTGCAGAGTGAGTGAGATGCTGAAAAGCAGGCAATGAATTCTAGTAGTCTGCATACAGCTTTCAAGCCAAATGTTGGAGAGGCTTCCTCTCTTAAATGGACAGTTCAGAAAATAAGGAATGGGGCTATGTTTAACTGAAGTGTAAATACTGATTGTTTTATTATTACATGAACACTGGCCTTTAGTTCTGTGAACTAGAAGGAAGCAGTGGTCCTGTGTGAAGTATAGTATGCGTTGGTATTTAATTACATACTGCTTCATAAGGCTTACATGCACGAGAGCCACACTAAGATCATAGTGGCATTTTCTAACTAATTTTGGCATTTGTTTAGTCAAGTATTTTATTTGGCAGCCTAGATATTACTTCAATGGAAATGCTTGTTGTAATTTTGTTTACAAATTTGTGATATAACAATTGCGTGCACCGGCTTCAGAACACAAAAGCAAGGATCCCTTATGTCTTCAAGTGGCACTTGCTAGGACAGCATTGGAATGCCTTTTGCAGAAAATGTACCCAGAAATAATATTTTTTGAAAGTATTCTGCATCTGCACATGTATGTCTAATACACTCTGAGTCATGCCATGAGTCACAATGCTATTATGTTTTAAAATATATTTATATTTTGATAGAAATTGCGAGTGCGTGGTAGCCAAATTACACAGTAATATAGCAGTTGGTGGTAGATACGACTATCCCTGCATCAGTTCAAAGCATACATAAAATCAAGATTCTGCTGGTTTAGGAAGCACCTAGTTTTTGTACCCGTTGTTAAAAAGTTACGCAAAGCTTACTGTTTTAAAAAGTACGTTTGTTGCTCTTCTAAATTTTGACTTATTCATATAAGAATCAAAAAGTAGCAAAAAGTAGTGTTATTTATTTTCCTCAATACCTAGCTAACTTCCAAGCATACAGAGATTGTGTATTGCGCTTGAGGAATTAAATGTATGTACAGCCTTTGTCATCTCTGAGGTAGGAATTACAAATATTAAAAAACACCTTGTTAGCACATTCAGTGTCTGTTGCTGGCACTGTAAGCATTTTCTGATTTATTGTATCTAACATAAATATAATCAGTTTAACAATATTTTTTGTTTGTTCTTGTGAGTAAAGTCTTACAAACACTGCTTCCTGTGTGATCAAAATGGGGCTATATTGTTGCACAGAGCCGTAATTCAGTAATCTCTTGATAAAGGTATGTTCTTAATTTGGAATAGGCATGTAGTGAACACTGGGAACTGTTAAACAGCAAGGAATTTTAAACCATTGTTCAATGAGAAATTTAGAAATCCTTATTGTCTTTGTTATACCCCCTTTTGAAGTTACTCTATGCAGGTTTCTGAGACAAAGACACTGAGTCCATTGTGAAACTGAACCTGAAAGCTAAAGTATTGATTTTTTTTTTTCTATTAATACTTTAAACGTTAACTGTATATTGACATTGAATCCACATAGTTATTATATTAACATCTGTATAGGATCACAGATCATAAACATTTACCTCTGTGTGTGTGTCTAGATAATAGCATAGACAAAACACACACCAATGTAAAGTTTAGCAACTGCAGTTTGAATGCGTTGTACCAATCTATTTTACAATGTGTTCACCAGGGTCTTAAACTCACCGCTGGGCCAAGCTAAAAAGGTAACATCTGATTGTGATATTACTGCAAGACAAATGGTAGCATGCTACTCTGCTTGAAAACATAATGGCTTTATACTATAACCTTTAACCCTGAAATGATGCTTGAGTGGACCTTAACTCCTAAGTGAACATGCCTGAGTAAATAAAACTGTGGTTTCACATAACAGAGAGATACATTTTTTAGATCCTTTGCTGATTATATTGTGTGAAGGTCAATCTTCTGCCCCATTTCTGAAAGTTGGGTCAGAATAGAGATTTTAGGGTCACTTCTTCAAGTATCTGAGCCATTACAATGCACTAATAGGCCCTGATAGCTCATTTTATAAGTTCTTAGCATTAAGCTGGACATTGTTTCGACTCATTTCAAATCCTGCATGTACCCTGCAGGGTTAATTAACATCTTTTTAAATGGATTTTTTTTAGTTATTTTTAATTAAAGTGCTTTGGTTTATTTTGTCACCGTTTACTATCATTTACCAAGAGTAAAGACATAGAAAATTTCTATTCGCTTAATTCAAGATCTGCATATTGTTTTGAAATTGAACTGTTAATGTGTTTAAATCAGAAAAAATAAATAAATTTAAGAGTGTGCTGTGGTGGACACAGTTGAATACCAGTATAAAATGGTTTGGAGTGGAAAATTTTAGTTATCCATTCCAACTATATTTTGCACAGTGGAATATCAGGTTATTGCCGCCGCCTCTGTGTAAAATGTTTCTGTGTTACTTATGTCACTGCTATGAATCTTGTTTAAAGGACACCGAGATCAATTAATTAACAATTTAATTAGAATGATAAAGTGAACATGTAATTATGCAGCACATTTCACTTTTCCACTGAGGTAAACAGAAGCATATAAAAAAGGACATAATGAATTCAAATTAAAATATATATATATTTTGAGAACATTTGAGCACAGCAGATTTGAAAATAGTATGGAATGAATAAGATTTACACAGAAAAAACACAGAATGCCATGTCACTGCAAAAGAGAAGTTTGACCTCAACAACATGCCCCTCCCCCATATGTGCTTTTCAGAAAAAGAAAAAAGTATTTTTAGTAAATTGAAACTAAAACTAAACTAAAACAAGTAGTATTTTTTTCACAGAGAAATGGGAGTAACATTTGAAATTGTAAAACTAATCTACCCTTTCAAGAACATGCTTCAAATTTAACGTATCTTTTTTTTCCAGAAAATATTTTTTATAGCAGATCTTCAAGAGTAGTTAGCAAACATTCGGAAGCAGTCTTGACATCACCTCTCCCTACCTTGTGTCCAGAATAATGTAAAACCTTAACTGTGCTGCTAGCAGTAGCTGTCTGATATGTAGAGGTTCAGGATGCAGTTTGAATTTGTATTGCTCATCAGCAGGTAAGTTAATCACTCTGTCTATCTGGAATGTTATGTCAACGTGGTTCCTCTTAGATCTTGTGAGAAAGTAAGTATTTAGAAAGGTAGTTGGTGTTTAGAAAGGTAGTTGATATGTATATGCTCTGTACTATGATTTCCTGAAGCTATTGCATCATGAGATTGACTATTGTGAGGACTTCTTGTTTCACGGTTTACATGGCAGAGTAGTGCTGGAGGTGAATTAAGACTGATGTGTCATAGTTGAGGTTTGTTCTATTTTTTTTCATGTAGACCATATATCAGTTTTTTCTTTTGTTCCACCATTTCTTCTGCCTGCAATCACTTGTCACACCATTTTTTGACGCGCTTCTCTCTGCTTTGTTACTCTGCTTTCAATCCTTTGGCCTAGAAGGAATCCTAACCTACCTCACACTTCAGAACATTTCTTAGTTGAATGAGAGCCATGTTCAGAGACAGTGTATGTATGTGTGGAGACTTGTATGTATGTATGTTTTCCATGTCTAGATAAATCTGAAGTTTCGACACTGAATGTTCTTCATCCGCTACACAGCCAGTAGTTTAACAGGTTCTTATATTGAATGGTTTCATTTAGAAATGAAATAGGCATAACCCAGCTGTATTCATTCTGATTAACATGCCATCCATGGTTTAACAAAGCAAAATCAAAAAACAACTATTTTCACGTGTGTGCGGCAGTGTTTGATATTTTTCTTTTAAACACTGGCAGGTGTAAGTGAAATGTAACGTAGAGGATTTTATTCAAGAGCTCCCTCTCTCATGGCCCTGTTGTCTCTGCTCTCCCATAATCTACTTGATTTTGTACAATAACTCTTAGTCTGCCTCCCCTACACTTGTAGCAGGGGTCATGGCCCAGAGTTGGGAAATGTAGATCTTGTGGCTACCTTGAGATGGAGAGAGCGGTAACAGTGATGTCTGGAGCAGCTTCACCATATAGTGTCCATAAAGATTTTTATTATTTTTTATTTTTTTTGGGAGTGTGAATTAATGAAGTCTCTACACGTGAAACTGGAATATATTCTTTGTCTTGGCATGGTTTTAAAATTTGTTAGTTGAGCAGATTTGAACACAAAATAGGGAAAACAACCTCCACAACATAGAAGCTACCTGTCTACTCAGTTATCTTCTGTTCTGAGATAATTAAATTCTCATCTGTTGAGAAACATGTCCAGGTTAAGGTGCCTGTAAATGGTAAACCATTACCATTGGTTTATTAAACCAATGGTAAACCAAAGCTCCTGTAAATGGAGCTTACTGGTATTGCTCCACTATATCCTGTGCTGACCTAGCAGCTAGCTGCTGCTTGAAGGAGGTAGTCCTTTTTCATCTCTTGTGTCCCTCCCTGTGCTTGGTCATCTGTTCTCACTGCTATACTTTATTTTGGCTGTAAAGCTTGTGATACTGATAAGTCAGTTGGATCAGTTAGTTGGTGTAATGCAAAACCTAGCTCACCCTGAAAACAATTTTTTTTTTTTAATTGGAATCAACAAACCTATCTAACACTGCATATATCCTCATTATCACAAGCACTGACATGAGGAAGGTGGCAATATGTGTCCAGAATAGGGAGGAACCACTTATTTCAGTGGCTGAATTGGTTAGACCAAAGTAGGTGTAACCTGAAAGCACATCTATAATAGATGTTTGTTCTGGAACAAAGGGTTTTCCGATTTACGTCAGGCTGGAGACTAGCTTGGTTAAGGAGATGAAAAGTTTAGCCAACTTCTCATGTCCTTAAAAGCAAGCTATTAGATCTCTTAGCTTTTTGGGTCTAACAGCATATAAAAGGGCAGTAAAAACCTATTTTTATTTGTCATTATGAGAACCAAATGTAGCTATGAGTAAATAAAGGCTGCAAGTGTGTGTGGTGAGAATAAAATTATGTTTTTATATGGTCACTTTGCAGAGTAAGACTGCAGTTTAATTTCTTCCAAAGCAAGAAAATTAACAGGTCAAGAGGGAACAGCTAACTTCCTGAAAAGCATGTAGACCTCTACAAATGTCTTTTATTGTTCTCTGTACTCTCCATCTTAATATTCAAGGAACAAGTGCTAAGAAAATATTATGTAAGCATGTTCAGTATTTTTCAAAATGCGAATCTTGACTGTTGCAGTTTTAGGGCACAATGAACACTGATTGCCTAAAAAATTATTTTAATAATTCAACCTTTTAGCTTGAGGTTTAGGGCAAAGTGTTTTGAAACCATTACATTCCTTTTCATTTGTCGTACAACCTAAAATGGATAAACTAATTTATGCTTTTAGGGGATGTAGATTAAGGTATACTTTGCCTCTGGGATGAGGTATGGGACAATAAGTTTAAATCTCTAATTATTTGAAATTATTATACTTATAAATCCCTGAAAATGTCTTTAAAATAAAGAAAAAAGAATTCTGGCCATCGCTACTCTACCAAATGCCTCTTAGACACCTTCGAAAAATCTCCCTCTTTACATGTAAACTCTTATTTTAGCATGGGTATGCAATGAACAGTCAAGAAAAATAGTTTATAACTGATGAAACATTTGTAATCTTTTCCTCCTGTTTCCCCCCAGACTCAGAGTTTGGGAAAATTCAGACCTGCAAACTCCTGGCATTTTTGCATCTCGTTAATTTTAATTTCTCTATCATTTTCATACTCTTGTTTATTCATTTCCATCTTTTCTCAGACTTCCATGATACCCCAGCCCTCTGAAGAGTAGAAAGGAAGGCTTGAGCTGCGTTGCACTGGTAATTACTTTGGTGTTAGGAAGTCTTCTCATTATGCCCAAGGCTCAATGTTTGCATCCATTCTGAAAGTGCTGTAGGTAATCATTATCCTGTATGTTTCAATTTATAGAATTCATTGTGGTCAGATTAAGGTTAATTCTTCCCAGTTCTTCTCCTCCAAACAGGGCTTGCAGGGTCTCCACTTCTCTCAGGTGTGTGAGCCCTGGCATTGTTCTCTTTGTTGACTCTGAACAAAGGTGTTACAGAATTGCAAACTTGTGAGTCATGTCCTAATGTTTGTTTGTTAGGTTTCAGAAGAAGCTGTTTATTTTAGTAGGCAATTTTCATGTGTGATGAGGTGAAATGTTGAGAAGGCAGCCCCTCATCAGTGGACAAACAATTCCTAAGAATTTAGCTAATGGCCCCCCTTCAGTGCAGAGAATAGATGGCAACAATTGTACTTCCAGACTAAACCAAGAACTACTTGTTTGGCTGCTAGGTGTTAATGCAAATTTGTTCTTCAGCTCATTCAACCCTAGGGCTTCCATCCTTTGATTTAATTAAATGTAATTGGTTACATTGCTCCTCCCAGGCCCCTGAGGTGTTTTTGTTTATTGCTCACTCTTTGCAATAATGCTTCAATTCAAGGCACAAAATGCTCGATAAATAAGAGCTCTTTATCCTGTGTTGGATTTGCAGGGAGATTATTCCCCTCAAATAGTTTGGTTTTACTGTTAAAAGTGAATGACTAGTGAAATAAACTCATTGGGTGGCAAAGCTAGCATATCCAGAAGGAAGGAAATAAGAAGGGTAAATTAGATGAGATTAGAACAAGAAATGAAGTTGTAATGTTAAATTAGTAAGGGATTGCAACTGGTGTAAGAGCCATTGACACTTTTAAATGATGCTTCAATTAATAGGATTGCTATTGATGCATGAATATATTTTAAGGGTTACTTTTTCAAAGTTTATGATTAAATCGTTTGTATATTTTTATTAATCTGAGGTAATGTTTTAAATAACAAATACATCAGCTAGCAAAAGTTGACCTTTAGAAAAATAGTATGCTTCTCTAGCTAACAATAACATTGTATTTGGTCAGGATAATCATAATATTCCATTTTGGATGTAAAAAATATATATTTAAATGCCTTCTTTAAAAGGGGGGTTTTAGTTAGAATTCTGTTCACAAGTAACATGTTATCTGCATGTAAGTGCATATGCAGTGTATTACATTATTTAGAGGTGGCAAATAGTCTTAACAGTTTTTATTGTGGAAGTCCTCTGCTGTTGTCCTCAAGATAATTTTGAAAATTTTAAATCTATCAGTACCTTCACTTTCAGTATTTAAGCACTCTTGCATCCAAGTGGTCTTTTTTTCCTTCCCGCAGTGCTCAAAGAAAAGGCGTCTTATCATACATAGTTCTTCTGTCTTTCCTCTCTGTTTTTCAGGCTTTGCTTTCTCTCTTGAGAACAGATGTATGGGACATGGCTTATTAATGCACCTGGCTTTGTAGGCCTTAGTACCACAGGATCGCACAGAGCAGATAGTGCAAAAGAATAAAACTCCGTAATAGTTTGAATCTGGTTTCACAAACATTTTAAGCCATCTAAAATGACTCTGCTGCTGAAGGTGAAGACTGCCTTTCCTATCCTTCTCACCCAGACTCTCATATCCATTCCATCACATCACAAGAGAATATGAACAGCAAGGGAAGAGGTAGAAAGACACAGCACAGAAAGTTTAGATCAAGGGGGATGGCAGAATACTTTAGGCAGCGCTGTAGGCTCTTGCCCTCTGGCTGAGGCTTTCATGCTCTCACTCCTGTTAGATGCCTGTCTCATCCCACAGTGAGGCCATTGAGGGAGCTCCTTCCGAAGAGCCAGTAACAGCAGCAGCCCCCACCATGTTAGGAGTGGAATTGTGCTTTCTGGTGGCATTGGGCACTTCAGTGATACTCTTAAGGAGCAGTCCTTGTTTCAATGACAACATTCAATTTCCCATGTGCAAAGTTATTTTATTCTTGAGAGTGGTAGGTGGTTGGTATGGCTAAACCATTAGCCTGTGATTGGAAGACCATGGAGACAAAATGGAGAACAGATTGTTGACAGCTGCTAAATCAAAGAAATTTCCATTAGCATCCTGTCATTGGCTGGGCTAAAATAGGTAAGGGTCAAGTGAATTCTTGGTGAATTCAGTGTGAAACAATGAACCTGTGTGTGAGCCAATTTGAAGGAGAATTTTGCTATTGAGGGCCTGGGAAAATCCTAAACATTCAGCAAACTAACGAAAGACTAACCTGAAATACAGCACCTCAATTATTCTTTCAATCAACTGGCTAATTGTGATATTTTTTTTTTTTTTTTAAAACAAAAGTTGTCCCAAGTCACTGCAAATAGCTATTGCTGCTGTAAGAGTTGTTAGGCTGCCCCAAGTTTCATGCTTATCTGAAACCACTGGAAACAGCGGTGCTAAATCACAAATGTATTCTAGCCACAGCAAGATGATAGCACTCACCTTTCTGAGAGAGTATCAGCCCAGGACATAACTCTAAATGGACATTCATTGAAAAAAAAAAAAAAATACAACTATCAAACACTTACGAAGTCCTGTGAAACAAGATGATCTATTCCATTGCTTTGGTACTCAAGTCTATGTATTGTATTCAACTTGGATCTGAAAATATTTACATAATTTCTTTAAATATCACCAGAAGGTCATTTTAAAAGATGTTGTTTTTCATTGTCCAAATAGTTTATATCCACTTAAGTGGAAAAAATGACTTTCATAGTCAAAAGGCTCTATTTAAAGTTATCACAATGTAATAAGATGCCTCTTGTATATTATGTAAGACCTGCTTTCACTAGGTGAAGTGTATTTATATTAATAAAATAATATAGAAAAAAATCATTATGTGAATAGAAGGCCCTATTCAGAAAAGGTCTTCAAATTTCTATGTGGGGTCAAAACACTTTCAGAACTATGAAATG
The DNA here is from genome assembly GCA_013399115.1 of Anseranas semipalmata. Taxonomy (NCBI): domain Eukaryota; kingdom Metazoa; phylum Chordata; class Aves; order Anseriformes; family Anseranatidae; genus Anseranas; species Anseranas semipalmata. Next base: position 141,544 of record VXAA01001603.1, read on the forward strand.
GAACATAAGTAATATTCCTATTCCTGAGCTGTTATAGACAGGAATAAAATTCTTAGAAATATAACTGTACTTATAACCCACAGCCAAATAATGGCATTCATTCAGCAAAGAAAAAGAATGAATTTCTATTCAAGTCATTGCTAATCTGAACAGCACCCTAAGCCTGGTGCTAGAGCATTGTAAAATGCCAGAAACCTACCCAAAAGAAATATGGATAGTTTTTATTTTTCTCCTTAGAATTTCTAGCAAGTATATCTTTGCTAAAAAGAAAGCATTCTTTATTATACCAATCAAAATCATAGATAAAAGTTTATGCTATTTATTGCTTTGCTGTCTGTTCCGCAAGGGAAACAAATAGTATGTTTGACATCATTTGTTCTAACTTCTGAATATTACTTTTTTTTCTGAAAATTTTAGGTCAGAAACATGGATGTAGATCCTCAGTGAATAGTTCATTGTCATCAGATTGAATCAAGATATGTGCCTTTCATGATGAGTTCAATGCTTTTGGGTTTGAGTTTGGGGTTCGATGTTTTTCACTGGAATCCAGTTGATACATGAAACTAAATAACTGTGTGAAGACTATATCAGCAAAAAGAGAAGCATGATTACTGCTGCTTTTTAGACACGACATGTATGTTCTTTTCAGTTTGCAAGTTAAGTTTTAACAGCTTTAATAAAAATGTCCGCTGCTATTGGGATGTACTGGCTTCAGCGTGGCTTTACACCCTGTCTTCTTTTTGGGAGTGTACCTCCTCTGTCCTCCAAGCACGTGTCTCCAGCATCTTCCATGTGTCTCCTCCATTTCTCCTTCTCCAGTCACTGCCAGCCTTTCTTAAAAGATGTCTGAACAGAAATGCTGTGGGCGCCTTCGGTAGAAGTTTTGGGGAGGAATGTATTGCTCCCAGCAGTTTCAGAGGCAGCTTTAGTAGACTATGCTTGGCATGGGGCAGTTCATGACCATATCCCACACAGGTCTTCCCTTGCTGCCCTTTATGCCCAGTACATGGCACTGTTCTAGTACAGTAACCATGGTGGCTTTTCCAACACTTATAGGGAATCTGACTCTAGAGGATATTTTCTAGCTACTGATGAGGTGAATGCAGAAGTGGTTTCATATCACTTTCCGATTAGTGGTTTCAGAGGGACCTTGACAGGCGAGAGAGGTGGGCCTGTGCGAACCTCGTGAAGTTCAACAAGGCCAAGTGCAAAGCCCTGCATCTGGGCTGGGGCAATCCCAAGCACAAGTACAGGCTGGGCAGAGAATGGATTGAGAGCAGCCCTGAGGAGAAGGACCTGGGGGTGCTGGTTGATGAGAAGCTCAGCATGAGCTGGCAGTGTGTGCTTGCAGCCCAGAAAGCCAACCGTATCCTGGGCTGCATCAAAAGCAGCATGGCCAGCAGGTTGAGGGAGGTGATTCTCCCCCTCTACTCTGCTCTCATGAGACCCCATCTAGAGCACAGCATTCAGCTCTGGGGCCCTCAGCACAAGAAGGACATGGACATATTAGAACAAGTCTAGAGGAGGGCCACAAGAATAATCAGAGGACTGGAACACCTGTCCTATGAAAAGAGGCTGAGGGAGTTGGGGTTGTTCAGTCTGGAGAAAAGAAGGCTCTGGGGAGACCTTATAGCATCTTTCCAGTACCTAAAGGGGGCCTACAGGAAAGATGTGGTGGGACTCTTTGTCAGGGAGTGTAGTGATAATAGGACAAGGAGTAATGGTTTTAAACTAAAAAAGGGTAGATTTAGATCAGATATAAAGAATACATTCTTCATGATGAGGGTGGTGAGGCACTGGAACAGGTTGCCAAGAGAAGCTGTGGATGCCCCATCCCTGGCATTGTTTAAGGCCAGGTTGGATGGGGCTTTGGGCGACCTGGTCTAGTGGAAGGTGTCCCTGCCCATGGCAGGGGGGTTGGAACTAGGTGATCTTTAAGGTCCCTTCCAGTCCAAACCATTCTATGATCACTGTGTTTTATCTACCAGTTTTAGCAGTAGTGCAGCACAGGATTGTGTTATAAAATTAGTACAGGGAAAATAGCTTGAAAAACATCTACTAATGGGACAACTGCTTATGTAATTGCCATGTTTTTCTTTTTCTGCTTTTCACAGAACAGATACATGCGCAATCAGACTTGTGTTGATCTGCTGATATAAATCATTCTGAGGTTGATGTTAAAGTTTTTCTCTAACAAAATGGATTAATTTTTCATAGCTGTTGGAAAGATAAATGAAAATTTACATAAAATAACACTGGACTGTCTCATAGACAATTTTGTAGGCAGTGTTAAGTTAGAAAATGACTGAAGTTTGTTTTATCTTCTTTTGAAAATTTTTGCCTGGCAAACACATTAACCATGAAACATATACAAATTTTGCTCTAACATGCAGAAGCTATGGTGAAGTTTGTGTCCCGTTTGTGGTAGGTTGTTGATATATTGATCAGAACATGTGGATTAATACCAGATTGTGGCCTACATCAGAAATATAACTAGCATGAACTCACTTATGGATAAAGAATAGCAGGGGGTGTTGGTACACAGTTAAGTCTGTGCTGGAATATTAATTGCAGATTTCCTGAGTTGCATGTATTTTGCTGTGGGCTTTGTCTTTTAGCTATAACATCGCATTAGTGGGAATTCACATACTGTGGTGATGAGCGCAGTATAATATAAGGATTAGATAGGAGCTGAAATAGAGCCAACTGCTGGGCTCTGTTGATACAAGTCTGCCAGCAATTGCTGTTCCTATACTACTCAGTTGTAGGCCTGGATTTTCAATAGAAGTGCCAAACAATTTGAGTTTTGTACATCGGTGGGGAAGCAAGTTTGTTGAAATCTTCATATAAGTCACAGGTTTCCTGCCCACCTATCTTGTGGAGAAATTCGGCTTTCATCCTTTTTTCTTCTTCTGGGTTTGAAGATACGGTTTGCCATTGGGAGAGCTATTTTACTTGCATTATCTTTTGTGAATACCCCCACTACCCCCACCTGTGGTGGAAGGAAGGCTTGTTTTATTGTCTTTACTCTTTGAGGTCCTACTTTTGGAGGTGATTGTCAGAAGCATTCCTGTTCTAATAACTTTAATGAGGTATTTTAAATTATTATTGGTGATGCTGTTGCCAACAGGGAGATGGGATATCTTATTGTTCTAACAGAGTCTGCTACAAACTACTGCCTGATACTTCAGGTTAGGTTGGGTTGTAGTTGGATATCTACTATGTCCTTTGGCCTTGGAATGTTTCCAGGGGTGTTCTGACTCATATGTATGCTTATGGACCGTCTTGCATCATCACAGGAATTCTATCTGCCCAGGCAAGAGTCTGTTTTATCAAATGAAAGTATTTGTGGCATAAGGCAGAGGGAATTTATCTTGAATAACGTCTGTGGACTGGGACATAATGCTTGTTCAATTACTGTATAAGGATAGACCTTAGATTTAATGTGCCAGATGGCCAATGCCAACCTGATCTTCATTGTTCCATCTACTGCTTATTTTGTTTCTTTCACTGTTTTTCAATGTGCAGAGTTTAGCCCACTGAGATTTGGAAATGGATGGACTCTACTAGTATATGTGGTGAGGTGTTGCTTAATTTTGAAGTAACAACAAAAATGCTATATTTTGTGGTAATAAATCATATTCTCTAATAATTTACTAAAGTAACTTACTTTGAAACTAATCCATTGCAATGGAAGCTAATTTTCTATTTCTGGAAAATCTGATTAATGAATGTAATGTTTTTATGAAATAATGAGGGTGGTAGATAAACATGAAGTATCTGTACCCTGGAAGAAATCGATAAAGAATATTAACTATAATATTTTCTCCTTAACCCCATAAAGTCTGTCAGTTTTGTATGATTTAATTCATTCAGTTAGACAGATCTGTTTACACTGTATGAAACTTAAACCAATGCAAATTATATCACTGCTCATTTCACACCTCTCCTTCTCAGCTCTCCCTTCAGCATTCTTAAGTGTATGGTAAATTTTTTAAAAATATTAATTATATTGTTTAGGTCAAAAGAGCTGGAAAGTTCTTTATGTAATGTTGGTGTTATTGCCATTGCTATGTTGTGATGTCAACATTGCTTTTAATAAATTCTTCGTAAATGTAAACATCATTAAGTCTTTTGAACAACTAAACATCAACTCATGAATTTTCATAAACACTGCTAATGAACACTTATTTATTATTATGCATCTCTGCAATTTACTAACAGATTTTCAAGACAATAGTCAATTTTGTAATCTTAATTTTATAAAACCACTAGTATTTTTTTGTCCCCTTCAACCATTTAATATGTAAATTAGGCATTCTCAACCTTAATGTTATTCATTTTTTATAAAACAAATACATCATTAATCTGATTAAGTTCTTGGATGAGAGTGCTGTCCTCAGATCATTGTGGATCATTTATTGTTGGGCATACATCCAAAAAAATAGATTCAAGCGTGGCACTTACAGTCTAGGTTTAGTAGAACTGTTGAAACCCTTAAATGACATTTTTTAGAAGAATGGAAAAGCAGTGCTTACTTGTAATGGCAAGCATTATGCAAAACTTAGCAGCACTTCTTATCCTTAACTGCAGCTCACTGATAATAATTCAGAGCTTAGAAATGATGTTCTTTGATGCATTTTAAGAGCATAATATAATAAAGTCAGCTTAGTGTATTCTAAATCCTGTCATTACTGAAGTGTGTTGGTCACCATGAGACATGTTCTTCCAGCAGCACTAACCACCGTACAGCTGCAGACCCCTTGTTTCTGAACTCTGAAGTTGGCTGTGGCTTTCATGTTAACAGAGGTCTTCAGGTCTTCCTGAACACTGACAAGAAATGGTTCATGAGAATATAAATGTTGTGGTGTGTGTGATTGTGTAAATGTGTTGGAAAATAAATGAGAACCTTTTACCTGTAGAGAATTCATGACTGCTTGATATTTTCTAGTCACTGCTGTTAGAACTATTGTTCTGTTCAATGTCTGGACGGATTGTAATGCTTTTCAGAACTGCTGCAAAGTTGGGTTCTTCTCTCTTCCTAATGTGAAGTCTATTAAAAAGGAGCCCATTTACTTGTGTTCTACTACCTTTCGTAAAGGCCATGAAATCTGATTGCATTCAGCAGTAGCTATGCAACTTCATGGGATTCTGAGGTCTGCTTTAAAGAGAATAAATCTAGAAGTTAATAATTAGGGATGTTGCTACACCAGGGGAAATACACTTTTAGAAGCTTTCAGTTTAATTTGTCTCAGCAGAATAACAGGCATTAACGTCTTCATTGGTAAAACAAGTGGATGCAACTCTGAAAACAAAATGGTTTGATCAATAAGAAGGAAGAATTTTTCAGTCACTATTCTATTTCCAGCGTGAAAACCAAATCTTCCACATCCTATGAAAGATATGCAGATAAGAGATGGAAGTTTATGTAGACTTGAAACAAGACTGTTTTTTATGATTAAATGAAGATTTCCCATTTAAGTTTTTATGTGAGGGTTAGGACACAGGAAACTTCAGGTTTCAATTAGAGGGGAAGTTCCATGTTTATTTAAAATATTCAGGTAGTTACATTGGCAGTACTGAAATCATAAAAGAAAAATTGTAATCATCTTACAAGGTGCAGGCCTAAGGATCATACACATTTTCTAAAATGTGACAAGAATCATTTGTAAGTTTGGTGTTTGAGCAAATCAGAGACGGTCATTCAAAATCCCAACTAAGTTAATCTGGGTCTGGGAATAAATGCACTTGGAAATAGTAGCTATGTCTTAGAGTAGCTGTATCTTCTTTAAAAAATAAAAGAATAAAATGTACTTTCTGTAATGTCTGTACTTTATCTTTTTCTATTAAACATGCTAGAATCTGATTTTTAGTTCTCTGTAATGAGACGATTCACTAATGAAGCCACTTGACATTTTTAGCTTTAAAAATTTGTTTCTGAAGCGTTAATCTTTTACGAATGGGTTCAGGGGACATTTAATATTTCAATTTGCTGCATTTTGTCTTTGAGACTATTTTAAAACTAGGACTAGAGCTTATAATATTTTAAGCACTATTATAATATTAAATATTTCTCACTGGTGTAGGTGCAGTACTGCAGTAATTCAATGTCACAATGTCACTGTAGATTAAAAGGATGTTTTGGTCCAGGGTGAGGGCTTTATAAAATTTTGTTGTTAGATTGAAATATTTATGATATAGAAATATCAAATACATTTTTTTCATTGTCATCTTGGAGAAAATTTCTCTTCAGCATAGATAAATATATATATTACATTTTAAGACAGAAATAATGTCTTTTGCATGGGTGAGCTGAAAATATTTGAATAGAAGGAATATGAAGTATTAAATTAAAAGAACAGGTAGTTCTTTGATCCTTAGTAAAGCCTATAGATTTTTGCCTGTGGTTCTCAGTTTTATGACTGACTGAGATTTTTAGTGTTTAACAAAGAAAAGCAAAAGCTTTTAGGCTCTGGAGCATTCACATCTACCCCAGTTTGCTATAGTGCTATCCCATCTTCTGTATGAGCCATCTTCCACTTGAGCAGTTGCTTGAAGTGGGTTTCTTGTGCTCCCCACACAGCCAAGGGCGGCCTGAAGGGTTGTCCCACTGGTACCTGCTGAAGCCTCAGGAAATGCGGTTCCCTTCTCCCTGGGAGAAGAGGTGGCAGCAGCAGTGTACATCTGCTTTGTATACGCCCTTCTTGGGTTATTTTGGAGGAGTCATACCTCTGGTAAGTAGAGGCGTAAGAGAAGCATGAACTAATTAGGGCTTCTCAAGTCTGCCATTGCAGCCTGTGTTTGCTTTTAGTCAGCTATCACTTACTGATTGTTCTCAAAGCATCACTTCAAAACCATAATGCCTGCACTTCGATCTGAGGATGAATTTTAACAGTATGGCTGATGACCAACAAAGGATTTGCGCCCACTTCTTTCCTTTTGTCATCTCTGGTGCTTTTTTGGTCCCTAATCGACAACTTCAGGAGATGTTTGTTTGAGTATGTTATTGCAGTATTTAAAATACAATACTTATTTTACAATATCTTCTTCTGTGCATGTTACTCCATAGAAAATTCCATTTGGAATTAAGTTAATCTACAATATGAATGCTTAGCAGTAGGTAAGTGTATCTATGCAGAGAGCTAGTAGTATAAAATAGCTACAATTATTCTAGGCAAATTACTTAGTTGACAAACTGTCAGTGAGCAATATGCAAAAAGCTCAAATGAAACAAAGCAAGACCCTCCCTTCACAATCACTCATATATCTTTGGAAAATGGGCTAAATGAATATCTTACTTGCTTTGTCAATTCATTGGACATATTGGACTATACGCATACCTTTATTGTTTCTTTGCTGTCTTGCAGTATGATGAATGTGAGCTGCGATTTGTGAATATTTTACCATGACTCACTTCATAAAATCTTAATTTTATGAATGTGTTGGCTTTGTTTATATGGAAATTAGTGAACAAGCAGAAAATGGAAGAGTTCCTTGAGATAAGCCACCAAAATAAGCATTCCAGGGGCAGTGTTTGAACTGTTGGTTTTGAAGATTTTTTCTCTAATTTTTACTTGAATTGCAAAAATTCACATGTAGGACCAAGACTGAGATTGTAAAGTTCTACCAGGGATCTTGTTGAGTAAAAATGATGTTTCTTTTTTTTGTAGGGAAGAGAATTGTTCAGTTTGAGATTCACAGCGATGGTGAGCAAGGGTGTGTGAAGTGGGTGTCTCTTCTGTCAGTGCAGGATGGTAAACTCATGAATGTGGAGCAGTTATCACTCCTCACTTTTACTGCTGCAGGACCATAGGTATCATTGAAGACTTTATTGTACTGAGTACATAAACAAAGATGTTCCTGGTTCAAAGACTTTATATGCTGAACTCTTTCAACTTTGTTTCTGTTGCACAGTTTAAATGAGACTGTGATCTTGGGAGGTTGTCTGATGAGTCTGCTCACACCAGCAGCAAACTCCTGAAGGGCATAGTCACACATGGCGGTTACAGTGAGACCTCTTGGGTGGCTGAGTGGCTGTGCTCTTCTCTAAGCATGGACCTCATCCCAGGCTGGTAGTTACAGCTGTCCATCCTGGGAGCAGGCAGGTGGAGAGGGAGAAAAGCTGGTACCTGGGGAGGTGCAATTGGGAAGCTCTGCATCAGGACAGAGAAGAAGCCAGCCTTCTGTAACTCTATGAGCTGTGTTCCGTTTGTTTGTTTATTTATTTTTTTTGAAGATGGCTTAGCAACAATTCTTTCTGTTTGTTAATGACTTGTGCTGTGAGATTTTTTACAAGCTGTATTGTTATATTGAGTTTCTTTATCCCCTCTTAATGACTAGATCTGGAATTACATAGAACTAATTGTTAGAGGAGAAGATATGAAATCTTACCTAAAACTTCTGGTGAAACTAAACCTTTTGACATCTACTAAGGCTCCAAATGCTTGCACAGAACTGTCATATCTGTTAAACTCTGGATTGGAAGATTGGATGAGTTATTTGGATGTATATTGGACATTATGTAAGATTGGCACAATGTTAATTATTAAAACTGAAGGGACACTTTAAAATGTGCAGATTTGGCACTACAATATGTTGTTTTTCAATACTCCCTCAAAAACTGAATGTGAGAAGAAAATGCTTAAAATGATGGCAAATGTGTAAGCATGTACGTCTGTCTCATTCTGATTATGTAAATGAGCAAAATTGAAGAAGAGCAATTTAACATTTTCCTGGAACGAGGTTCCTAGTTTTGGAATTTAATTGTAGGTTTTACTTTAAACTGCTCTTTATTACTTGTGTAACAATTCTGTACATCTCTTGATTTGTAGTTTAAGAGGCTTAGTCACCACACTTGAAAGACATCACCTTCTCAATGAGGTCAGTTAAGAATAGAAGGTTGCTCATGCAGAGCAACTGTCTGTGTCTATGACGGTGAACAATGAAACTTGCTAAAATGAACTTCAGTTCGTTTTAGTTCTTAGAGCCTATATTTGCTTTCCAGTAATATTTTCCTAGATTTATAGAACAAATTTGCCATGAAACAATTTTATAACAGTTAATATCTGGCATAGCCCCACAGATTATGCAAATGATAACAAAACTACTACTTTGGGAGTTTTGTATTGCACATTAGAATTACATTCACAAGCTTAAAAGAAAGAAAGAATGTTTAAGCTAACATAAGATAATTTGTTGAATGCACAGTTAAGTAGACATGGATACCAGAATGGATATCAGAATGATGATGATACTCAAGTTTTGTTTCTGGAAGGTCAGAAGGACTTGTATTCAAAAAGCTGTATACTATTCAATATAATTCTGTAAAATTATGAAGATGCATGTTTGATTCTGGTATTATAAATCTGTTAAAACTGTCTTATCAGTGTTAGGCACTGTGGCCTCCTTCAAACGTTTTATACTAAAACTTGGTTTCTGTGCAGCTGTGTGTTAGAAATCTAATTAAAGAAACTAGTTTCAGGGACATATCTTGTTTAATAAGTTATTTTAGAGACAGAACGTGCTCATTCTGACGCTTCATTGCATGTCAAAACTGAACCTACTTGTAGCTACCACTTGGACAATTATTTTTGGTAATTTATTTTTGCTACATCTTAAAACTTTTTCTTTATTATAGCGGTGACTTCCTGCCCAGCACTAAATAAAAGCCTATTATAATCCTGGCCTTTGAATAGCCTGAGATTCAGCATTCTTTCCTCTTCTGTGTCAGGTTCTCTTTCTCCACCACTGTAGAGGATTTTGTTTTATAAGAGGTAATGAATAGTGAATTGTTGATCTTCTGAAATACCCCATTGGATCCTTCTGTTCAGAGCTCCACCTTGCCAGAATTGAACTCCAATGCTTAGCATTTTGGTAAGTTTAAGGATTGTGTTTAAAGTTGGACAATATCTGCTGCACTTGAGGGTGAATATGCATGAAGAATTTTTTTTATGTCAATGCAAAATCTTAACCCCCCCCAACCTTATATATAGATATGTTTATATATATTCATATACATAATGTACCTTGCTGTGAATTGAACATCAAGTCTCTGTTAAAAATTTCATTTCAATCCCTTGCTCAAGTTTTTCAGTTGTTACTGAGGCATTTATGATTTAAGTATCCTCCAAAATAATATTTCTATATTCCTTTAGAAGAATGCAAAAAAAAAAAAAAAGTAATTTTTATATGAAAATTTTCATGGTCTTTGGAAAATTTTTAACTGGTTTTCAGTGGAAAAATCTAGTTGAATAGTTGTAACAATAATTAATAAGTCAGAATTTCAAACCTGCTGAAGCAGATGTGGTTTTGACACTTATTTTCACAAATTGTTTTCCCATTTGTCAACTTGCTAAACTGCAAGATCTTCACTGGGTCAAGTGTCAGTGCTTCTGAGCCTGCCCTTGTTCATAACAACCAAAGACAGCTCTATTTCTCTGGGACAATGAAGCACATAGTTTTCAGGATAAAACTTGCACAAGCTTGAAATGAAGCATTTGTGCTGCATGGTTCTTTAACAATGGGAGAAGCTAAGTTTAAGAGAAATGATTCTTCAGTGTATACCAGCGTCAGCTTTTGGCAATCACCTATCAACAGTGACTAAGGACAAGAAATCACATGCCCATGGAAGACACAAAAAGTAGAACAGGAAAAAAAATCAACAAATAAAATCCCAACAAAGTAAGAAAACAGTAATATGGCTTTAGCTGGGAAATGGAAATAAAACTTAAAAAATAGGTTTGAGTACTACAGCATATAAGGAAATATATTTAGAGATATATACACTTCATTATATTCTAAACCTCATGTAACTCCAGTCTGTAGCTCAGTTAGATGGTTCACTTTCCACTCTCAGCTGTTTTATGACTTCCCCCCGATCTTTGTGTCAAATACAGTAACTATGAGACTGCACTGTTACTGCCAGATGATATGGCTAATCTGATTTTTGTTTTCGTAGGGTTAGTTTTCAGCTGGATCAGCTCCCTAATCCAACTCACTATGCAGTTGCATGGGATATGTTGAAATATGCCAGGAGACAGAAAGAAAAGAACTTCTCTGTTTTAAGAGCATGCTCGAAGAGTTAACTCAAATTAAGTGCAAATAAAGTTTTGAAACTCTGTCCTTAATTGTGGACAATTCAGTAAATTATAGAAAATTTGGAACTGAAATTTTTGAGTGGGATGCAGTTTATGCCATTTTTTTTGTTCTTTGGACGCAGGTTTACTGCTTTAATTATAAATCTTTTATTGAAGTTTTGCTGTTTAAAAAAAAAACTCAGTGTTTAGTGGTTTTTAACATACTTTATTTCTGCACAAAAATTCTCATATACTTTTATCGGTGAGATACAAATTATTTGATTCACATAAGCAGGAAATATATTAGTTGTGTATCTCTTCTCTGAGCACTCTTTTCTCAGTCCTTCTCCTGTTTCCCCCAGCACAGCAACTTGTGTGGTAACGGATGTTCTTTCATGACTTGATGCAATTTACTAACACAATAGAAAACCATACAGTTTTCTGCAAGTTTAATAAATTACCTAAAGGACATGACTAACAAGCACCAACCTGCTTGAACAGAGCATGCGTCTTATAGGACCACGTGGCCAGGAGAAGTGTAGCGGGTGAAGAAAAGGATGGGTCTTCTCTTTTTATAGTGCTGTGTTATTTAACCAACTCAGTGACTCAGGTCCCTCTGATTGTTGTTAATTCATAACAGTGAGTTTATGGTATATTACAGTATTCTGGGTGTTTCCTGTGTTGTCTTCTCCTAAAGACCAGGTATCTTACCCTTCATATCTACTGTGATGAGGTGACATAAGGCCTACGTATCATGAATAACTATGCATAACTATTTTGTTTTTTTGAACTAAAGAGTTTATATTAAAAATCCAGATTTTATTTCTTTAATTTTTTTTTTAATTACTGTTTATTATTTACAGTATCCAGAAGAGATGCAAGACAAAGCAAATATTCTTTGGCTGTAAATATAGGGAGGGACTATAAAGGGGTTACAAAGCTTTATTTACCAATTTATTTACCAATTATATTGGTAGCAAGTGAAGGACTAAGTTTACAGCTGTGCAGTTTGTCGTATGTTGAAGTCTTGAGTGGCTGATTTAAATTCATAGCAATGTTCCTGTTGTCTGCACAGGATCAGAATTTCACCTGAAGTAGTGAAGAAACATTATGATCAGATATTCTTGCTTGTCTTACATAAGTCAGAAAATTTGACTTAAGTTTCAAACCCATGATAAGTTATGCTACTATGATCAAAGAAATTTTACTTTAACTTAGCCTTAGTAGGCTAGGTTACTCAGACTCGCACGATGTTAGGTAACTGGCTGTACTGCAGTAATTTGGTTGAAAGTTTGATCCTTTATTAAACACGCAACTTTTTTTATGAATTAGCATAGAGCTTTTAGAAAGACAAATTTAAACGTTCAAAGGGATGGATAACCAACTGTCTCTCCATATAAATATTTCAATTTGTTAATAATCTAATTAAACTAGCATCTTATTTCTAACCTGAATTTTTCTAGCTCCATCTTTTGCCTTTGGATTTTTTTATGGCTTTGTTTCTAAATTAGAGACTCTACCTTTTCTGGGTTTCATTGGCATAATTTACTATTTTTTTGTCAGATATTTAAGTAAGAATAGATGCTATTACAAGCCTTTTCTATCGTAGCTGATTCTGTTTACACTTAGCTTTTTAAATTTAGGAAGCTCGCTTAACATTGACCTATCTAATACATCCATCATTACTTATTAATATGTCTTTAATATTGGGATATAACTTTTCGTGAAGTCTCACAGCTCTCTACAATAGCAGCAATTTCTCTTGCAGAAAAATCATGTTCAGGTTCCTTGACAAGTCTTGCTGCTATCTGTTCTCATTTTCTAGAAATAATTAACTAAAAACTTTGGTTTTATTTTTCACACACAAACACACGCGCAAACACACACGCACACACACACAAACCACAACTGTATATACAGTATTTGGTTTCTCTCTTTTTCCTTTTCCATTTTGTCACTAAAAGAAGTAGGGGAAATGAAAAAGGAAAGAAGAATGATCCTTACCTCCACCCACAAGAAACCCACTCTCAGAAGAAAAGAAGGCAGAATGATATCTGAATTTCATCAGTACAGTCACTTTCTGACAAAATGTATTCATAAGCCTCCTCCCTACCCCCCTTTTGACTGGAGAACATACAGAAGGAAGACAGTGAGTAACCCAGTAAGTTTTTTCACTGTTTTCTGTTAGAGGAGCTGTTTCTCTTACTGTTATTTATAAGCACTGGTAGCACCTGATATGAATATTAATTCCAGATTGTGGAATAAGCCTAGTGACAGAATTTGCTTACCATTCTATTTATTTACCTTTAAAAAAAAATGTTATTTAATTTGTAGCTTGAGGTTTGGTGGAAGTGGGGTCATAATGGGCTTGGAGACTGTAAGGTAAGAGTATCCTATACAGACAGAAACATTCAATATACGCTGGACTTTTGTTTAAGTAATATTTAAGTAGATGTAATTATCTTTACATTCCTAAGAGAAAATTCTCTCTTACCATACTATGATAGCTGTAACTCTGCTTTGCATGTTTGTTTTATTATTTTCATGGTGTATATATACCAAGAGATGCATACTGCAATGAATTAATACTTGAGCTTAACAACTATCCTCTGAGCAGAACAATATTCACAGTTTTCATACCGGTTTTATCAGAAATTGTCTTATACATCAGTTAATTACCCTTTATAGCTCTACTTCAACATACTATGTACTAAACTTCTTCCCACTAAAAAGTTCTTTGTATTTTATTGGTTGCAAAGCATTTTTAACTAAGAGGAAAAAATGTGACTAAAGAAAATATCAAACTCTGTGATAACCAAGGATGTGCTCAAGTGGCATGAATACTTCAGTTCCAGATGGGTCAGCTTTAGGGGTCAAGTTGTGAAGAGAAAGCCATCACACACACTTCATCAACACCGTGGAATGAGAGACCAGTGCATTTACTGAGCAATGGATTTCCAGTGAGCGTATAAACTAATTGGTGGATGAACATGCCCCAGGAGCAATGATTTTAAGGTCATAGCAGGCTCAGTGAATTGTGCTGACTTACACTGTGTCTCACTGATAGCTGATCTTACCAATGAGTAGTTTAGAGGCATTCAAGCCTGAACTCTCTTCCATGTGCCTTGAATGGCATGTCAGCGGTCACTGTTTCTGACATCCTTTATATTTGTCCAGTCAGCTCTAAATCTTTAGGTTGGGCTTCAGCGTACTCAGGAAAGAAAAGAGAGAAGCAATTATTTTCAGTCATTGAGTTCTGAAGATCTTAGTGTTAATTATGCCAAACACGGTTGGTTCATCAACAAACCAGAAATGTTAAAGAGAGGAGAGAGGGGGAACTGATATTTTTGGTGATCAAAAGTATCCCAATTATAACTTTATTTCTTGGTTTTTACTTTGATTTCTTCTCATTAGTTCCACGTTCACACTGAAAATATTAGTTGGATAAATAAACATTTTTATATGATGTGGCAAATTGACAAGCTGAAAAACTGCTGTAGCATTATTTAAGAAATTAAATAATGAGCATGTTGGTCATATATCCCTTCCCTGCTAGCGGTACATTGCTTCTTATGTGAAACATTTTATTTTGTTTTGGATAAATGTTTACTCATTCTTTGTCTGCTGTGAGTACAAAACAGAACCATGCAGAGGTCCTTTTAAATTTGCAGTCAATTAAGGAATGCTACAGTAGCTCTAATTCCTGTTTTTGGAGGGGAAATGAAAAGCTAATTTGTTTTATGATTGTTAAGCCTTTGCTGAGAGTGTGTTTTCTTTAATCATAATAGTAATTAAGTAGTTTTAAAAAAAAAAACTTTGTTAATCATTTTTAGATAAAATTCAGCAGAAGGTCTATTTAGCATTGTCTAAGAGTATGGATGTATTAACTGATCCTTATAAAGTTAAAAAAAAAAAAAAGTTAACGTTCTTTTGGCCTTAGCACTTAACATTTAATAATGATGACACTCATATATAAGTAATTTTTTAAATTGAACTTCTAGGAGTGTTTAAACACAATCATTTAATTCTAAGCACTTTTGTGTATGTTTGTATATGTATATGTCCATGTATTTGAATTAGATAGTATGTACAAATATGTGCATTCCTTGAGACTGTGGACTGAAAATTCTAATACCATGTTGTTTTACGAATTTTTGAAGCAAACCATTTCTCTTCTGTAGTGTGTGAATATATGTGAATGTTCTTCATCTAGGAAGTGATTTGCACCAGGTATTTATAAAAAGTTATTTTAAAGAGAGAGAAAAAAAGCTTGATTCCATCATTTAATGCCAATAGTATGTTTTGTTTAAGGGAAATGGCTCACTGTGGCCTTCCTGCACAACCTTTGTTTTCCTGAAAGGTCCTCCCCTTTGGACAGTGTAAGGAAGCAGCCACAGGCACCCTACTGGTAGTGTGAGTTAGAACAGGCGGTAGGTCTGGCTGATAGGCTTGTATACAAGATTAAATCTGGAAAATTGATGTGCTTGGCATTCATTAAAATATCTATATGAAAATGTGCGCCCACATCTCTGCAGATATGTACCTGTACAGAGCTTCATGCTATTGAAGGGAACTCCTATTTTACAGGATCCAAGTTAATTTCAAAAAGTTACAGAACCTTTTAAGCAGATTTTATGGTTGTTTAGCAAATGTAGACCTTGACTGTTCTTGGCAGTTCTCCTTCCCAGATTAACAGGAAACAATCAGTTAGAATCAAGTATGGAATTAGTTTATATCCTTGCTATCTGTATTAAAGGAAGCAATACTGTAATTAAAATGCAGATAAACATTGTGGAAATCTCACGTAACTATAATAAATAGGATGTCCTCATCATGTGAATTCACTTCATTATACTCTATTACTTTATCCTCTTGTAGTGTCTCTGCAGCTGCTTTGTTGGGGGATATCAATATTCAATTACAAAAATTATATAATCAAATTTCTTTTAGAGTTTATACCAATGACATTTGAAAAAAATGCTGTTTCTGAACAGAACCAGAGTGCAAGTGCTTCAATAACTTAAAAGGAAAATAGCAGATTTTGGCTATTATGTTAGTTCTCTACCGTTTTGAGGACATATTAAAACATTAGTGCTTATGTATCATCCTTAATATAAGAAGAACATTGTAATGTAATGTTAGCTGGCAAAGCCAGGAGAATTATGACTAACAACCTCTTCCTTATTCTTAACTATTCAACTAAATAATAGCGTAAACGCTCCTATTTGACAAAATGGGAGTGTTTTTTTTGTATGCTGTTTTATATTATATGCCATTTTAGCTTCTGGTTTTGTAGTGTTGCTACCTCTCTTGGTTCAAAACAAAATCAGCATCAGTATGGTGTATGACTTTTTTTCTGTGTAGTTATGGTGAGAAAGATGGATCTGTTTTTCACATCATTGTAGGATCGCTGAACATCACGATATCTGTGGTCAGAAATAAGGAAAACCAGTGCTAATAGAATTAGCAATAAAAAATAGAGTGGAAGTATTAATAGTGGAATTGAGGGACGAGTAAGATACAAAGATAGAATTTATCAGCTGGTAGAATTTAAAAAGTACTGGAGGATGAGTGAAAACCAGTGTCAGGATTGCAAATCTGGCACTGAGATTGTGGTTTGCAGCAACTGAGTAACAAATTTATCAAGTGTGAGAGAGCACAGAAGAAAATGGGCAGAAAGCTTTTTTCATTTATGACAGTGTGCTAGCCAGCATGGGGGAGGCTATGTCGATGACAAAGTAGGACTGTGAAGATGGAGAGCGCTTAGAGCTTGCTGATAGAGAAGTTCATGCGAGTTTGCAGATGAAAGTATTGAGAGAAAAGAATAGGAGATGGACTTTAAAGAATATTGACAAGGAGGTGAAGGGATGTATGCAAATCACCAAAAAGAACTTAATAATGTAATAAGAAATGAAGAATACTTCATTATGGGGAAGAGAGGTTCTTAAGAACCCAGAAGAGAGAGAGGGGAGAGAGGCATGACAGAAGTCTATGGAGAGATCAAATGGTGAATATGGAAAAAAAAATCGTTTCAATGTAAGCACAAGAAAGTTAGTGGTGTCTTTTGTTGGTGTTTTTTGTCTTTTGTTGTTCATAATGGCCAATACTTAGATCAGTTTCCAATTCCTGTTTGTATGTATATGTAAAGTGTGTCTATCTTTTGTCCCTAGTTCTTTCCTTTCCAGACATGGTGTTTGTTTACTTTTGCTAGTTGTCATTTGAAATATCTCAGTATCAGTTTCCAGAGGCTTCTGTATTGTTTCACTGAGTACACTGATAGAACAGATGTGTTCACAGCATTTTCAATAGTGAACAGAATCCCCCAGTGAACAAATGCTGCTGTTTTGGAAGGAGCTATATATAATCACAGAAGGTGATACAGCAAGTAAATGGCTGGCATCTCAGAGCCTGAGAGGTCTGCATGAATGTGGTCTATCTCCAGAGTACATTGGAAAAAGGAAGAGGTGTTGAAAAAAAAAAAAAAAAGTTTTGTCTTCATGTCATGAGCTGATAACGTTAGAATTAAGATAAATCCTTTAATTTTCTTATATTAACACTTTTGCACAGAAGAATCCTGAATAAGTGAAAGACAGCATTTACTAAAGGATAAATAGCAATTTACGGTAGAATCGTATACATTGTGCTTTTAAATGTTAAAAAAGAGAACTGAAAATAATTCGCAAACAGTTTTATTTTGTTCTGCAAATGTGTTTTTCTGTCTTACCTTGTTCTTAGTAAATCTCACTCAGTACTATGTCCCACATTATATAATCTATCATTTTATCTTTTCATTCTATCAAGGCACAGCATACCTAGCTAATCCATCAGAAATCCCTTTCCGTATCAGTCACTCAAGAGTAGTTACACTGTACAGTTTGACAGCATTAGACATCACCTACCTTCATAAACTACAGATTACTTGGGGAATTTTTTTTTTCTTTTTTTACCTCTGTTTGAGGATGCCTTGGCTTTATGGAGATTTCATCTTTTGTTTTCATTGAATCCTGCTTTTTCCAAACTGACTGCAAAAGATGTATTGAAGTGTCACAAAGTTACTTTTATTGTCCATAACATTTTATATATATACACACACATATATATATATATATATATATATGTCATCCCCTTCTGTTTTATTTTTCTACAGACTTTTGGATTTTCACATCTTCTTCCATTCTTTACTCAGCTCAGTGATTTTAACAACATAGTAAAAGTTTTGTTGTTGTTTAAGATAATTCCCATCTTACTTCATACCTGAGGAGCTTTGATAATACTTCAGGTGTATCAAAGATCAGAGGCCTTGGACACCCTGACAGCTTACCTGAATGGAGTTTTTGACATGGTAGATCACAACTGCCTTTCTGGAGGTGCTATGATATGTTGTGTCATGCCTTACTGAGGAGCTGTTAGTGGACATCTGACACTAGATACTATAGGATTCTCAGCTGATGATAAACTACATAGTACAGCAGTATTTGCTATAATACAATATATACAATTCTTATGTTAAGCTGGATGAGAATTTTAGTATTATACCTTCTATATCATTGTAGATTCTAGACTGGCTATTTAAGGCAATTTGCATAATTTTGACATGAAAAAACTAGTGTGCAATCTGTTGTGCTTGTTAATGCTTCTTACCAAGAATGCTGGAAATACTTTTACAAAGATAATAAATTTGATGTGTATTTTAGATAGCCCTGTCGTCATTGTGTGATAGTATCAAGTAACAAGGGATGAGTAGTGATACCTCACTACTCATAAAGGGACGTCCCCTTTTATCAGCCAGCAGACGTCCAGTTTGTCTCATCTCTTTTGTTGGATTTTATTATAGCATGAAAAAATATTTGTTTTAATATTAACAATAATTAACATTTAACATTAAAATTAGCATTTAATATTAGTGTTAAAAGTTAGCAATAATGGTTCTCATATAAAGTTTATTCACTGCAGATTTTGATTTTAAATTATTATTTGCAAATATTACTTCACTTTTTTTTTTTTTTTTTTT
>VXAA01001603.1:160645-178536 GCA_013399115.1 Anseranas semipalmata
TTTTTTTGTATTTAAACTAAAAACAGAAAAACAAACAACAGGGGAGGAACCCAGCCCAGGAGACTCAACTTAGGCCAAACACAGTTGTCTTTATGAATAATATTGCTTCTCATAGCTTCTCGTGTTAGTTACACTACTGCCTCTGGTAGACTCTTTATGCCAAAAAGAGAATTTTTGCTGTTTGAGCTACAATGCAGGGAGGCACTGTTGGTGTCATAGAGCACCTTTTGTTTGGAAAGATCACTTTCTGCATTTCTTTCTCATCTGGAGAAAGAAGAGTTTGTTCTACATTTTACCTTGTTGATCTTTCTGTATTACAAACCCATCCTTGGGAAGGGTGTGTGGGGGGGTGGGAATTACTTTATTCAGCAGCCTGGCACCGAAAAATGCTTCCAAGGATAGTGCAGAAGAGTTTTTAAACCACGCATACAAAGAAAATTTAGGGCCATTAACATTTTATGTTAATTTAATGAGGGGAAAAAAAGTGAAAATAAGGGATGAGTGCTATCCAAAGGTCACCTTATTGCACTAAGTGTTGCAAAGATCATTTTAGTGATACTGTGGTATTCAGGCACAATGGGGAGGATTGTAGATGTGCTGATAGCTGTACTTGTGAAACTCTGAGCAGCTGAGTAGGCTTGATCCTCATTTACATTTATGTAGGATATTGGCTTTGGGCTGAAAGCCTTTTTATTATTATCTAAAAATTCTATTATTAGTTAGTTTTATCCAAACTATTATATTGTTTTTGCATAGTGCTTTTTGTGTGGACACTTAATGAGTACGTCTGCATACTTTTGCTTGCTCTGATTTTCTTGGTGCTGAAAATCTCCAGTCTTTTATTTATCTAGTCTTCTATATATGGTCATAATTAAGATTAATAAATGATATTTTTTTCTCCAGCGCTGAAACCCTACCTGACAAACTTCATCACATAGTAAATGTTTTGCAGCTGAACTACAGAGTGTGGAAAATACAGTATTATAATGGAAACTGAGGAACCATAAACCCCAATGTAGCTACTTAACAATTCAGTTGCATCAGTGGTGCTCGTCTTCCTAATCTAGAAAAATGATTTGTTTTCTCACAAAATAAGGATAGTATGGGGCTTTTTACACATTTTTTCCTTTATTGTATGGTTCTGTTAATGAAAATAAAGAAGTCAGTGATCTGGCCACAGAATTCATTATTTTTATTTGCAAGTCATCAGATCTTGTTTTCATCTCTATGGTTCTTTCATAGCTGTGAGCCATTCTGGCATGCCTTTAGGTTTATGACATCCTGCTGTGTAAGGATGTTTCAACTGTGGTTTCTGGATGCCTTTTTATAGTTTTTTTTTTTTTTTTTTTAATGGTATGCTAAATTATATCATGAGCTATTAAGACAGGTTATGCATCTGTTAGTTTAAAAACATCTCTAATTATTTCACTGCTAAAATATTGCTGCATGTATGCTTCAGGCATGATTTTTGTGCTAACAACCTATTATGTATTCATAGGAGCAACAATACCAATTCATACCATTGGGAATATTATTTAATTTGGCAAATAGAGTATTTTTATCATTCATGTGTTGTTTAGAATAAATATATCCATGAAAGCAAACACAAACATACTGTATGTTCACATTCAGTAAATCTTTTGTTTTACTTCCATTAAGGCCAGAATTAGTCAGGCACAAATGGAAAATATGCAGTAGTTTTAAAGTAAAATAAAATTGGTTTTGATTTAGTTCAAGTCAACCATCTCATTTAAAATTAGCCCAGGGGTCTTGTAAAAATGCTAGTAATCTAAACATAATAATGCACATTGCCCAATTGCTTCTGTATATGATATAGGTTCAGTGCTGTAATGCTTTGACAGCCCATTACTGAATGTAATGAACAGCTATTTTTAAACAGAAGAAATTCAAGTTGACAGCTTGGCAATGAAATTCAGCTAGTGGCATAATTTTTGTCGTCTTCGGTATAGAGAGTGGATTTCAGTTCAGTTTAAAGAAATTTGTATCATGGACTTCATGGAGCAGTCATTTTTACTAAATACTTTTTGAACTACTTGAAGTAAAGCTGAATTTTGTCAAATCCCCAAACCCACACTCCTGTCAGGGTAGAAGACACCCTGTTAGAAGTTAGTGATTAATAAAAATAAGTTGAAATCTTAAGGAAGAGAATGTACTGGAAATGAATTTATAATCAGAAACCACCTTTTTTTGCTTTTAGTTTAGTCAGTGAAAGCTGTAGCTCTGTAAGCCCTTCAAGAAGGATTTAAGTGTGAGTCAATAGCAAACTAAGAGAAGGGACAGAGCAAGTGCTGTCAAATTGCACATGTTTTGTGCTAGAAATCTATAAATTCAGGCCAGGCTCCCATCTATCATTTTCCTTATCTCAGTTGGCTACTGCATTGGGAAGTAAATAATATTCTGCTTTCCTTCTTTTTGTCCGTCTGTCTGTCTTTCCTGCTCTGCTGTCCTTGGACTTCTCTGTGGTATTAGTCAGACACAAGTTTAAAGCCTAGTTGTTTCAGACTCTTCTCTGTTGAGATTAAAAAAATAAATGATACCTCTTGGGATTATTAGCAAGTTTGCTATAGGGGACTGGCTTTTGTGCTCCTGCTTTTCCTTCCTGCTGGATTGATGGGATCCAGCAGTGCTGTGATGTGATTCTTGGCACATCTAGTGACTCTGACCAGCTTCCTCCTCCTCTCCTAGCAGGCTTAACCAAACCCTACTGGACTGAATGCCATGTCACCCTTTTGGTTAACTTCATGTTTCCAATCACTTTCTGTTTTTTTTTGTTTGTTTGTTTGTTTGTTTTGTTTTTGTTTTTGTTTTTTTGTTTGTTTTCCAGCATCTTCCTATGCCCATCAGCCATCTTTTTACAGTACCTCACTCAGATTCCTGTTTAAGAGCTATGTTTCTCTTCCGTATTCTGTAAGTACATTGAGAGAAAGAATAATTCTCTTCACTGGAGAACTTTGGGTAAACATCTCAAATTCAGTGATTTTAATCATACCTGTTGGATATACAAAACTCTAACCACCTCCTCCAGAAATCAGCCCATGGCTTGCATCTTTTCCAAAATTACTGCTGTAAGCAGCCTTATAAACCCTCTTCAGCTAGCTCAGGTGAACTGAATGTTCTAAATGACTTCTATTTCTGCTGACTTCTACTTTTGACTGTTAAATCCATTTCTCTCTTCCCACTAATCTCTTGTTCCAATTCTTATGCCGTGTTAACACTTTCCTTTTTACATCCCACATTACATCCAATCCCTCTGCAATAACCCCTTTCCTAAATCTGTACCCATCTGAAACAATTCTTGCTATATGCTATGACCCTTGTTTTCCATCGTCCTGTTTCTCTGTGGGGTCTGCTGCTGTACCCTGGAAAACACACAATATACTGTGTTTTTATGGTTGGGTCTGTTGTTTTTCATTTTTTTTTCTTTTTTTTTGTTTTTAAGAGGCTTGTCTATAAAAGTGGTGTGACTATATCTTGTAGGATTGTGCATACATGTCTATATATCTGACATACCTCATTTAAGTCTGCTAATGCTTTGTGCAGTAGCAAGTTTTTTGGTGCATAGCTGATAGCATGTATGAATGGCGAAGTATCCTTGACCAAATCTGGGTTCAGAAATGCAAAAGGTGTTTTAATTTATGGATTATTACCATTACTTATTTTTGTGAATTACTCGGAATATGCTTTCTCCCTTCAGAATGAATGGGATATATCCAGTCTCTTCTTATTTTGAATAGCTTGGTAATACTTTGATAAGGTGAAGCAGTAATATCAAGATCCAGCGTTCCCAATGATTTTCCAAGACACCATGAGGCTCCTTCATTTAAGTTATTTTTGAGAGGTGCTGGTACGTTTTGCATATGCAGTTTTGCCTGCTGATCTCATAGTGTTTTCACTCTGCTGTGACAAACCTGCATAAGACCGTTCATTAGTCCAACCTTATTTTCCATGAGAAAACCCCACGTGGTTTGATGGAAAAGAATGCTGCGGAATGCTTGGTGAGAAGGGGTCTGTGATACAGCCAGAAAGCTGATTCTGAAGAGTTAGAGTTTATCAGTTCCCACAGGGCTTGGGAAGAAAGGGCAGACTGTTACAGAGGTATATAACAGTTAAGGTGGCATGTGGGGATGATTTAATAGGACTACATTTAAATTATCCTTCTGTGAAATGGTGAATAAAAAACAGCTACTCTGTATTCATTTTTTTTTTTCACAGAAATTTGTTTTGAAATGTTTTGAGTCATCTGAAATTCAAGGAAGGCCAGATTTTAATTTCTCATTTGTTTCTGTGTTCTGGTTGGCTGACTGAAGGGAATCGTGTAGAAATGATGACAACAGATGTGATAGTTTTCCCTCCTTGATTCTGTCTGTTTTAAGCATGAGAGCTCTTACTCAGTTTTCTTCTAAATATTTGGAGGTCTCTCTGACCTCATAATATAATGAAATCTTCATGCTAGTGCTTGAAAAAAAAGTGAAGGGCATATTTGCAGTGCATTTCCCTGTGGTTCCCTGAGTTAGGTTTCTCCATCATGTGGAGTACTACAGAGTGTACTAATTGGCACCCTTGTTGATAAGCTCAATTGAACGAGCAAGGATTAAGAACCAAATTGCAACCTCCCTGAAGAAATTCTTTAGAAAGAATAGTTAACTGGAAGGCTCTGTTGGTTTTCTGCATTTGTCTGAGGTGTTCAGGGGAATGAAACATATACCCTTCCCTTTTTCATTCGAAGACATGAATATATGGTGTTTAGTCAGGAGGAGACAGGCTACCTGGGAGTGATACTACTTTTAGAGATTTGTAAATGCAGAAGTATTTCAATGTACGACTGAATAGGTGATTCACTGAACTTCATTCTTAAAATGATTCTTTGTTTCATCAGAGTTTTAGGGACAACATTGGGAAGATAGATCTACATACCTATTAATCATGCTGAACCCCTTTTACGGGAGAACTGCAGAAGTTTTGGTCATGAGGGTTATAGCTTATTTAGTGTTTAGAGGCCACCTAGTAAAATACCTCACACACTGGGGCTCCTAATGTAGTAGCATTCTTAAGTATGTGCTCAAATTACCCTACCTAAAGAGTTTTTAAAGATTCTGTTAGTATAATTTAAACAAGTATATCTTTCTTTCAAAGCCAGCAAAGACTGACTAAGTTTGAGGAATGGATCGTTGTAGTCATCTCCTAGAGCAAGAGAAATGTTTTCATGGGGCTGAGCAGCAATGCCTCATGGTCGATGACTAAAAGTATTAATCTGGATCTCAGTTCTGCACTGCCATCTGAGATAATGCCTAGTAACACAATGTCCATGTAAGAGACTGTGATCAGAAGAACTTAGCCAATGAATTCTGTACTCCTTAATAGGGACTACCTTGATTTAGTGGCCTTGTTCTTCCCTTCCACCCTCCCATGCCAAGTACCTGTGTGTTCCTGGACTCCATCTCAGTATGTGAACAGCTGAGAAGTAATTTGCTCTCAAGTGTTAGTGTATGAAGGGAAGAATCTAAAGCAGTGGATAAGTGAATAAAGAATCAGAAAACAAAAGCTCCTAAATGAATTAGGTTGGAGGTGTAATATCTTCTAAGCTATCAAATGTACAAAAGCATTTTTGGAACATATTTCCTCTTTCTTGTGATCTCTGCCTTTCTAAGTAGAGCCTATGCTGTTACTCTTCAAAAACTAATACTCCAGTTATGTCTGCTCTTGTGAAACAACTTCTCAAACATTCTTTTCAGCATCCACTGTAATCATAGCACAAATCCGTATTATGATGGGCACATAACTCACTTTCTGTCTCTCTCTAAAGAGCAAATACCAACACTGCTTGATAGCTCAACAAACAATGGTGGTGGAGAAGGACTGCTGTCAGTCTGCCTTACACTTTACTTCCACCAATCTAGTGCAAAGTAACTTTACTGCTTCATTTGACTTTTCTAGTTTGTAGGCAAGTGTGGCTTTTGTTCTGCAAAAGTAAACTAAAGTGTCTGCATTCTGTTAAGAAAATACTTAAAAGACCTATGGTCGATTGTAGCTATTTCAGAACAGTGCAATATTCTAAAGCAAATATTGTTACTATAGGAAAGTCCTTATTCACATAATATTTTGTATGTGTAGTCACTATGGACTTTTGCCCTGAGGAGCACTTACAGAAGTGCATTTGGCCTGGTATAGTTCAGTTCTTTTCTCCCTTTCATTTTGTTGTTACTTCCCTTTCTTTTCTTATCCACAAATAACAGCACTCATGAAACACTTTTGTAAGAGGTTTGCATGTCTTGAAATACCACAAACTTCTGAGGAATAGTTAGTTTAGTTATGTTGACTGCATAAATATATTTTAATTTTACCTAAAAGAGGGGGAATAAGGGAACCCTTATAAAAAGCATTATAAGACAGTAGCAGTTTTGTTTTTCCTCACCCTTTTGTCTCTAGGTAAATTAGGAAAAACTTGAATGTCCTTGATGTGGTAAAGACACTAACTTAGAGCTGCTCACAACACATCAGGTTTCAAAGTAAAAGCACAAAATATAATTCTCATATTTCTACTCTGACTACCCAAGAGAAGAGTGAGTACAGACAAACCTCCTGCTTCCATACGTGTCACGGAGGCTGGCTGGAGTAAAAGGAGAATTGCCCTGTTTGGCTGAAGACCAGCCAGCTCCACAGGTTTCCCTGTAGTGCTGAAGCACTACAGAAAGGAAGATGTTGTCCTCTCCTTTACATAAATACTCTCTTAATGTACATACATTTTTAAAGCTTATTGCCATTTACCCCAACTCACCTTTTCCGATAAAATTAAGTATATCATCTCTCTTTCTTTTTAGTAAGAAATAACATATTAGCTGGATTTCAGTTGGGCTTTTCAGTAACCATTCTGCTATTCATTAATACTGGGTGGGAGAGAGAATACTTCTGGAATGGGAGGGGAGAAAGGCTGGGACATTATTTTGAGGATTGTTCTTTGGTAATTTTTGGCATCGCAGCACATTACTTATTTTTGCAGGCTGATTCCTTTCAAAACTGTAAAATTATGTACACGTTTGTAATGCACATTTAGGTACATATTACAAGTCTGGATATAAATGCATTTCTTTGGTGGAAGTCGAAATGTGTCAGACTCTTTGGCCAGTCTGACTGATCTTACGATATAAAATGGCTGACATTGTTGCTTAACCAAGATAATTTTCTTGAATTGCTAAGATTTCCTGTCCATGTATAAAGAGGGACTGGTTAATACTTTAATGAAAAAAAGTTTAAATCCATGCTCAAAAGAGCACTATATTTATCTTAACATTTGCAATGGCTCTTTGTGCTTTCTTATGCTCAACTGTAAGTTCCTTGGAAAATGCAAAAATCGAGACACTTATTTATCAGCATTTTGTGAAATACCCTGAAGTGAAACTTTAGAAGCGGTTTTATAGCTGTCTTTATACTATGTTGTGAATATTCCAACAAACATACAATGAATATTCACAGATTGTTTTGCAGCAAAATATTTTGCCATGCTCTGAAAGTTTGTAATAGTTTGCTTTATTTCAAAAGATTTTCTGTTAAAATTATTGCACAATGCATGCCTTTAAGTTTCAAGTTTTTTTTTTTTTTTTTTTTTTTTCCCCTGTTACAATGTGGTGATTTTACTATGTGATTAAAACACAGTATTTTAACTTTAATGCATAGTGTTCAATAAAGGTAGGATACTTCAACCAGGTAAAATATAAATGTTATGAAGCCAGAGTTTCCCTGAGAGGCTTCTGAGCAGAATCAAAACAGTATTTTAAAAAGATCACACTGAAAAAATAACACTCAAAACAGTAACAGCCTACTCTTCACTACCCCCAACATTAAATAAGAGGTCTTTTTAGCTGATAGAGTCCTAAGTGATTTTTTTTCCTACTTAAGGCCATTCTAGATATGCTCGCTAAGTGGACCTAACAGTACTAGTATATTTTATGTTAGCAAGTCATGATAGAAAAGTGCTTGAAGTTCAGGGGGCATTTGTCTCCTTTCTCACAAATTCATTTAAGTATCAGTCTTGCCATAGCTTTAACTGGGGCAGACAACCATACAAATGACTTGAGATAAAATGAAAATAATGGACTGAGCTAGGTGCCGGAGGTGGTAGTTACACTGCATGCACATCAATAAGCATTGAGTGTTATTCTATGCTAATGTAAGCCTGATGGATCAGCTTTCGCTTTTAGCCTAGAGGACCATTAAGCACTAGAAGCTGGGTCAAACTGATATAGTAAGGCAGACGTACCCTAACGGTTGGCAACAGTAGTTAACAAGCAGTAATTTGCTATGTGTGAGACTAATATTGTTTAAAGTCTTCATGATCAGAGAAAGGATAATACTTCTTTGTTTGATTTCCTTTTGCAACCTCAATTCATTTTGGAAAAAAAAAAAAAAGATGCAAAAATGTATAAAGCATTGAGCAGTTCTTTGGGAAATAGTTAATGTATTATTGTATGCTACGGAACATCAAAGCGTTATATACAATTTAAAAAAATATATAAGGAAATTCTCATAGGATAATATTGCATAATTAAAAATATATAATTTATTATTTTAATTCAAATTAAAAACTATTTGTTGCTCCTAAATTTATAACCTTGAATGTATTAAAATATAAGTCTGTTATCCATAGAGGCTATGATTCAAAATGGCTGAGTTACAGAAATATTTTGAAGATAATAGAAAAAATACCACTATTTACACAGATGTGACTTTGAAGAGAATTTTGTCCTTGACATGACAAGAAGATAATAAAGCATTACCTTTATTCTGTTTTGCTTATGCTTTGGTACTGTTGCCTCTGATGCAGATACTAATTAAGCTGGTGGCCAGGCTTAGCTACACAAGTCTAAATACATCTAAATTTAGAAGCGTTATGTGTTTTCCATCTCTTCTTTAAAACATTGTTTTATTCCCAATTTTTATCAGATTTTGTTACGTGTGTAGAACAGCTATGTGTACAGCTTTTGACAATCAAGATCACATGGTCAGTGCTGAGGAATATTAACAAAAATCAATATAATGTGTTAAATAATGTATATCACTTTTATGTTTCAGAGGCATACTGAGAAACTAGGCTGTAGTTGGTTTTAGGCTTTGATCTTTTTGCTTTAGTGGTGTGGCCTTATGCACCCTCAGCTTAGCTTTGTTGGGGCTGTTGAGGATTGTTGGGGCTATTAAGGATTTATGCTGTCAGGGCCACTGATTGTGGTGCATGTTGTGTTCAGTTTATCATCTGTTGGGAAATTTTTTTTTCCTCCTTGCTAGCACAGCACAGCTTGGTGGGGAAAGATGGAGAAGTGGTCCATTACAGTAGCACCCTTTGTAAGTTTAGAAGACTCGTGTTGCTCCTCAGGAACAAGGGAACCCTTTTGCAGAACAGAGTTACTGTGATAGTGCCTGGACCACTGGATAACTCAAATGATGGCTAAAGAAAAACATGGGTTGAAGATAGGGGAGTTTTACATATACCTGAATAAGCAGACATGGTTCCAGATTCTCTGGCCTACATTTCCTCTTCATTTTATCTGTATAATGTAGAAGTAATAGCTTTGCTTCGTATCTGTAGATCTAGAAATAAAAAATTCTCTAATTCAGTCATCAATTGTAATATTCCCATTTCCTGTAACAGATTATTTAAGGTTTAGAGGTTTAGTAACTTAAACAGTGTGCAAACAAGGATAACTTGTTTTCCTTTTAACTTTCTTGAGAACTACTTCTGTTGTTTTTTTGAAGCTTACAAAGGAAGAAGGTTAGCTATAAGTATCTTGCTTAAAATGCCCTTTGGACTGTTAGCCTTTTCTTTATCATTTTTTCCCCTAGTTTTTACATAGTATAACTAAGTTTAACAGTGTTTGTTTGTTTTTTAAACCTCATGATGCTTTTTGCTTTTGTGTCTGTGAATTAAATTTGTACGAAATTCAGCACATATTGAAAAGATAAACTTAAAACAGCAATGTTTCTTTTACCTCAGGCAATTTTTTTTTTTTTTTTTTGTCTGTCAGTGCCTGGCTAGCCTTGATGTTTTATGTAGAGGCATTGTTAGAAGTTTGTTTGCTATAACATATTGTTATTGATTGAAATGTGTTTACTTTCCTGAGAATGAAAATGTGAATATATAATTTAGCTTCCACTTAATTATCAGAATATGTGTAAAAAATGTGGGTTGTAAAAGGCATCTCAATTCACAGAGCAGAGAATAGAAAAGGGTAGTTAAGTTTTTTTGTTTTGTTTTGTTTTCAGGCATTGATGAAAGAAATGCTATACTGAGATAGATGTCTGTTGATTGCTGATGACTTCTTGTAGCAGGATTGGTTTATTAATCTTGTGTAAGTTTATTATGTTGCTTTATTAATCTATATGTAAGAAGATGAGAGTAACACATCACAGAATGGAGTAGAAGTTCAGAAATTAGATATTTTGAAAAAATTTGAAAAGAAAAAAAAAGAAGCTTATGATTTCCTATTTCTAGGGTACTAAGAAAGGGGAAAGAATAACACATACTTCAGAGCTGGACAGCCTGTCTGTGATATTGTGGGATCTCCAGATGATTTTGCAAAAGATCTAATCTATTGTTAGTGGAAAAAAAATTGGTAAGTTTAAGGTAAAATGTAGAGGATGAAAATGAAAGAAATGTGCGTAAGGGAATAGTAGGTATCACAGTTAGAGACCTTTTTGCATTTTCTGAAGAGTAACAGCAGCAACAGTTTCATAAGATGTTGCATGCCCATTTAACTAAAGGCAAGACCAGACCTCAGTATTCTGGTCCAAATTGGAATCAGAAGGGAGCACATGGACATAGCTGGTCCATAGTAGGTTTCTGTGAGATTTCAGTGGAAGGTGGAAATGTAGATTATTGGCTTTGTCCCTTTTCTAACCAAAAGTGGCTTGGCAAACGTGTTAAGCTCTGAAGAAGCCTATAGCAAAAAGGGAGAAGACCTGAGACTGTTCAGCATCTCAGGAGAATTGTCAGCAGAAACTTCAAACGATCCTTATGCACTCAGGCTGCACTTCTGCTTCCTCATTTGGTTCCTTATGTATGGGGTTGGTCCCACAAAAGAATGACCTGTCCCCTT
Source organism: Anseranas semipalmata (assembly GCA_013399115.1). NCBI lineage: Eukaryota > Metazoa > Chordata > Aves > Anseriformes > Anseranatidae > Anseranas > Anseranas semipalmata. Next base: position 171,751 of record VXAA01001603.1, read on the forward strand.
TTGGCACAGATCACCTATCTGGACAGTAGTTACCAAAATCAGCATAGTAGTAGTACAGGATCATCTACTCTAGAAGACAAAAATCTGGATGAACCTGAATTTGCTGTCTGCAATATCGAAGACAATTTGGAGAACTATCTACAATATCCTGCTGTCTTAGTAACCACCAAGACCACAGCCATGTTTTAGAACTGATGGACTTTGAGGGTAAGAAAGGAAATATCACAGGAAACAAAGGGACTGGAAGACCGCCATCTCCTCCTCTGGAAGGTGCCACACGTTTGCTGGAAGTCTAATTGAAAATTAAGAAAGTAATTGCTTTGAACAAAGATGCTTTTCCTGACTCAGATGAGATCTGTGAAGTCATACTCGCAATTTATTCCTGAGTAAGGAATCAACTTAAGAAGAATTTAAATCTGACCCTTCGTGGAATAGGACTATGAAATATCTGCTATGAAGAGATATGCAGCATTTCTAGAGGGGAAGTGATACCGGGTGAGCTAAACCAGCCAATAATATCTGTTCTTATAAACTTGAGCAGGGGACAACTGGACTAGGAGAAGGGCTGAGATACTACAGGTGACAAAGCTTATTAAGATTATATGTACTGATGAGGAATTCCAGGCATATACCTAACTTGTCATTCCAATATAAATTGGTGACTGAGTGAATTGACTCTGGGTCAGATCTCTCATTCATTATCATGACCCGTTGTCTTGGTGATTGGCTGGGAACAGACTCGAAGGCGACTAAGACTTCTAGGAGTGACACAGAACTTTGGAAATTGCATCCTGAATTGCCTATGGAAAGGAAAAGAAAGTGAGAATGCTTTGGATATTGCTCTGGAAGAAGAGAGGTTAGAGAATAGGTAGAGCTTTCACTAAGGTTTTATTTTTTATTTATTTGTGTGTGTGTGTGTGTGTGTGTGTGTGTGTGTGTGTATTGATCTGCAGTATTAACAGATTTTGAAATTGTGCGAGGAAACGCAGATAAATTCCCACCATTTACTCTGATGTCTGTGACTTCCTAACAATTTAGTTTTAATGAAAAGGAGGGTGGTTTTCGTGGGAGTAAATGTTTTCATCTGGGACTTGTGGATGCTTGCAGGTTAAAAAACAGGCTAAGATTTTAACTTTTAGTTTCTGTTTGAATAAACAGAAGAAAGAAAACAGAACAACAACAACAAAACAAACAACAAAAGCAAAAGAATTTAGATAATCTATAGTTTGTGTAGAAATAATAAAAGTGGCTACTGTGAACTGAGATGGGAGAAACAAATATTAATCATAGAATCATAGAAAATGCTTTGGGTTGGAAGGGACCTTAAAGATCATTTAAATCCAATCCCCCTGCGATGGGACACCTCCCACTAGACCAGGTTGCTGAAAGCTGCATCCAACCTGGCCTTGAGCACTTCCAGGGATGGGGCATCCACAGCTTCTCTGGGCAACCTCTTCCAGTGCCTCACCACCCTCAGAGTAAAGAATTTCTCCCAAATATCTAACCTAAATCTACCCTTTTATAGTTTAAAACCATTACTCTTTGTGAATCGTTACATAGAAATGTTACACCATAAATTCACCTGTTGTTCATTTAACAANGGTTGCTGAAAGCTGCATCCAACCTGGCCTTGAGCACTTCCAGGGATGGGGCATCCACAGCTTCTCTGGGCAACCTCTTCCAGTGCCTCACCACCCTCAGAGTAAAGAATTTCTCCCAAATATCTAACCTAAATCTACCCTTTTATAGTTTAAAACCATTACTCTTTGTGAATCGTTACATAGAAATGTTACACCATAAATTCACCTGTTGTTCATTTAACAAGAATTTGGAATATTTTGCTAAAAATTTAGAAAACTAGTTGCTATTTCTCTTTGGGAGAGTGCGTTTGTGAAGAGGAGGACAAGATAAATATAAATCGTGGCATGCAGTTGGTGCTTAAAATGGGATTTAACAAAAATTCTGCAAGTTTACAGTTCATTGTATTTTTATGAAAAATTCTCTTCTTAAGACATTTATTTTTTTTTAAAGTAGGACTGTAGTTCTGCAGTGCCTGTGTAGATATTGTAATGTAATACTCTACCTTCAAAGAAAATGGTAGTATTTAAACAGTTTATACCAAGTGCATTTGAAATGGCAGCACTATAACATTCTAGAAGTATATTGCTATATAGTGGAAGCACAGGATTTTAATCATTCTCTGAAGATCAAGAATTTTGAAAATTGAAATGATATATATTATGGTCAATGTGTTTTTTATGCACCTATTTATATTCTGAAGTCAGTTGAAGGGATGTGAGTATAACATTAATAATGTGTATTTTAAACTCATTTATTCCTTTAATAATTTTGTGTGGTACATTAATAGATGTAGTTTACTTTTAATGTGCTTTTGTGTGAAGTCCTTATGTTAAGAAAACGGAGAGATTATAGGAAATAATTGGCTTTGCATATTGTATTTTTTTATTGTTTTGTCCCTTTGAAGATACAGGGCTTCATAATCACATCAAAGTATTAGTGATGACCTATTCTTGTAAAGTAAGTCAAGTAATCATATCCACATTATTTAATTACATGATTTCAATAGAAAAATAAGAGACTACAGTGGCAATGGGAGATATAAAACAGGAAGGGAAATACAATAGCTTTCTGATTCTTGAAGACTGGTTTCAAATCAAGTTCAATCAGGAAAAATAAAAAAAGATTTCATGTACCAGGTTGACAGAATTTTTGAACATTTACAGAACTGTTAAGTAATTTAGCAGAATTGTTAACTTTGATTTGAAGAGGACCAGATTTGGCCCAGCTGGACTATAAAAATAACACAGACAAGATTTTGAGAGTGAGATTATTCAGGCTATGCTGAAGGTAATTGGTAGTTCATACCTATGAAATATGATAATTCACTTAAGGCAATAGAAATTACGTTATAGGTTATAATGTTCTTGATGTATCCTGTTACTGAATGCTTAAGCTCCAGGTCCCCCGTGCTTTGAGCTATGCATGATTAGTGGTATGCAAGCTACTGTAAAATACAGAACATTACCTACACAGACAAACACTTCTTTTCCTGAGCATAGGCGGAGAGCTATTACTTTTGCAGCTTTCCCACCTTCACTGATTAGGTACCAAGGCAAATCAAGTTTGGGATCCTTGGTTTTGGTAGTAATCTCTTCAGAGGGCTGTCTGTCTGTCTGTCTGTCTCCCTGCCCTGGCTTGTATAGCAGCAATGAGAACAATCGTATAATTACTTACCTACTTACTCTACTAGCATAAGTTGTAGGCAGATGGTGAATGGCAAGCTGGAGATGATTATATAGTAAACACACTGATCTCTATAAGAAACATCTGAGGGAAAACATATAGGGCAGGTATGAAGAGGATTTAGATGATCAAAACAACTAGAGAAAGAAAAAGGACTGAATGTGATTGGGTGACTTAATACGGGGTTATCAGAAGTAGGAATACTTCCTACATAGTTAAGTATAACCATCTGTTTTTTAAAAGTAAAGAAATTTCCTAGTCCACAGATGATTCGAAAAAGGTGTTTCAAATCAGTAGGAATACCTGTTTTTAAGGCTTTTGAGATTGTTCTTACAAAACACTTGTTTTTGATTGAGTAGTATCTGGAATGGGTTTTTGGTCTCCAAAATTAGAGAGACATCAAGATGACAGGTCCAAACCATGAGTTACTTCAGTAATGTAATATTTTAAAGCAATCTCCATTCCTAAAACACAGACAAATAGGAGCTTTTGTAAAATTATGGGTATTACTCGCAGAAAAGCCTTGATTTATTTGCTAGATTTCTCTACTCTGCCTAAATAGATAGCAGGTTGGGTAACAGATTTCCTTTCCTGTGAATATTAAATTCAGAACCAGAGTTTTCAATTTGTTTATTTTGCAGCCTGGAAAGGAATTAATCTAATAATGATAATAATAAAAGTGTGGGAGAGAGGAGAGAACATGAGGCTGCGGAGTCCCAGTCTTTCTGGGATGAAAGTTGTTTGTTTTTGACCAAGTGAGTTCGTTTTTTATTATTATTATTTATTTATTTGGGGTGTGTGTGCTTTGATGTGAACTGGAACATCTTCAACAGAGAGGCCAAGGTAGCAGTTCCATGATGTTGGGGGAGAGGGCGAAGAAGGGGAGAAGAGAGGGGAAGGAGAGGAGGGGAATTTCCTCCTTCAGTGGTAGCATTTGTATCAGGTTCATGCAGTACTTGATCTAACTGCCCACTGCTGTACCCATTTGCTTGCCATGTGCTCCTGTCCTCTTGTCTTGTCTTGGGTAAAACAGCTATGTCTGTGCAGTTGATCATTATATTAGTATAAGGGAAAAGAAATTTTTGTTTTGTGGATTAGCCTTCCATTGATCTTGCTCTACAACCCAGTATCTACAAATCCAGAGCAAGAATGGCAGTGGGAATGTGTTGTTGGGACCAGGAGTGAGGAGGGGAAGATGAGGAGAGAAGCCTCATCTTTGGCAGTGAAACAGTTAGATTGGATTACATGTCACATAAAATTGCATTGCAAAATAGTTTATATCTCTGAAACTCGAAGGCCTACTTCAGACAGCAGACCCAAGTTCATATATACTCTGACTCGGGTAGAGAGACTTAAAGCTGGTGAGATGTGATAGTACAGTTAAGCTGATCTGATTTTTTAACTGTACCCAACGGAGCTTCTGCACTCCTTTCTTCCTCCCTGACTGCATTTCCACCGCTTCCCACGCGTGGTGGCAGTTCTGACTCCACATGGAGCTATGCTGCGGCAGAATAGGTGAAGGCGGAGGGGGGACTTTTTTTTCTTGTGGGTCTAGTGTTCTAAACCTGGCCAGAATCAGTCCTGGCATGCCTTTGGGTTGTGTTTTCTTCCAAAGGGGGGGAAGAAGTGTCATTATGTCAGCCTATGAAGTGAACTGAATTGTGCATTATTGCACTAAAGCAGTTGCTTTTATTAATTTAAACAACAACAACAAAGGAAAACGAGATGGAAGGATAACTTTCCCCCCACAACTGGCAGAAGGGCTGAGTATTTCTAACAGTGCTTCTAGATTTTCAGTGACTGGTGAATAGCCAAGTATATGCACATGTTTGCCTCTTTACAATATTTCAGTTTCCTTGTAGCTCTGTCATCATTAAGACCTGGAGGGGATATGTAGAGAACAAATTGTGCTATTGTTTGTGCCCAAAGACATAGTGGTGTCTTAGGAATGTCTCTCAGATATCTTCTCATGTTTCTTTCCCGCTTTTGTAATTTCGTTTAGGTACTGAGTGTTCTGAATAGTATTTATTTCTATATAAAACCTCAATAGATACATCTATGCTTTGCAAACCTCTGACTTTAATAATGTCCCTGTTTTAAGACTGTGCTCTTATATTATGCTCTTTTTAATTTGCTCTAATCCAAGTACCGGCAATGTGGTATATGGTATTCAATGTCTCCTTAGCTTTAATCTCCCAGTTAATGCTATTCCTCTTGGAGAACTGTGCCCAGTATTTTATTTATTTTACTAATGTGTGCTACTCAACAGAGTGAATCTGTTATGCGAGTCTCTTTGCTGTGATGTTACTTTACCTAGGCTTCTGAATACATTAAATATGGTTTAAATTTGCCCTTTTCCTTTAGCATCTTTTCTTTACCCATGCTGGTCTCTCAGACATTAAAGAATAACGCATTAATGTATTTAAATATAATTGTGATCCCTAAGATTAAAAGTAGGGGGGGATAGAAGCTGAGGAGAGGAAGGTGACAGTTTTGTTAAATTAGATACTTCTAGTCTTTCTACTTCAAGAGTAAGAAAGCTTACTTTTGTCTTCTTGATTAGTCAACAACACTACACTCTTTGCATACAATTGCTTGCTTTTTAATTAAGTCAGATATATTGATTTGAGAAATCTCAACAGCAGACGTTAGTGTTTTTCCGTGAGAATTTTTGTGCATACATTAGTAAGTCTGATATTACTTGGGGCTTTCAAGATGAATGTGTGTTAATGTTTTTCATCTTCTTCTTTATAAGACTATTCTGATATAACACTGGTGTGTTTGATGAAACTATTGCCTACATAGAACTGATCTTATCCTACTTAAAATTACTTCTTGTTATTTGAACTTATGCTTTGGAAGGAAATTTGTTCTGCTGTAGCTTGCTAATACATCACAGCAGATAACATTGTGTGAACAAGGGAATCTTTGTTTTTCTGCAAAATTGCATTTATTGAACTGAATTAAGAGAGTTCAGGGTCTGCAACTTCCTATCCCAAATCACCTGGCTAGTACTTTGACTCCAGGCAGAAGCTGGAGTTCTTTTTATGAAACATGAAAAAGCTTTTAGACTAATGACTTTGAGGGAAAACAGCAGCAAAAGTGGGGACACCTGCTGTTAATAAAAGTGCCTGCACATTCATCAGACTTACATCCCCAGTAGAGGGAACCGTTGAGTAAATCCTGACCACTATTGTAGAGATCCTATAGGTGGCAGCAGTCACTGCAATTTAGGAGGTTAACAATGGAATGATTTATAGGTACGAGAATAAAGATGTCATAGCTAAGCTAATGGGATCTTTACACGGAAAAGTGCTCTTCTTTGAAATATGATAAATGAGAAGAATGCCCATTAATGTTTAGTTTTCTATTAAGGTTTAAGTAGTTCTCTGTCTATAAGTTATATTTTTAATATTGTTCGTAGACAGGTTTTAAGGGAGCCAGAATTTTAGCGTCATGCTGTGAAATATCCTTCTTTGAACAGCCAAAGGGAAAGACCTGACAGTAATTAAAAAAAAAAAA
>VXAA01001603.1:178549-192254 GCA_013399115.1 Anseranas semipalmata
AAAAGATAGATAAACTCTTGTTAATTCTGGTGCTGGGATTAAAAATCTATGCTACCAAGTAATCTGCTGTTTGATAATGGCGCAAATTAAACAATGTGGCTTTACTTTTGAGAAGCCTGGCTGAACCCAGGTTGTCTTTCTAAACTATATTTATATTTGGTGAAATCTTTATAGCACAGTTGTTATACCTCAAGCTCTCTGCATGAGGAAGCCCCAGAGCTGAAGTAGAATATTTACTGGCTCATTTTTGCTCTGTAGAATGAAGGACAGATGCCTACCATTTGAACTTCGTAAACATAAGACTTAGTTAAATTATGCTGACTGAATTAATATGTGTTGCTTGCAAGTAGACTTTATTGTGTCTACCATGGACATGTAGCTATGTTGTTTAGATTTTTAACCTAAAAATAAATAAATAAATAAATAAAAAAACAACCCAACCTTTTATAAGTGACAGGTGAATTGAATTTGAACTCTTTTCTTCAGAAGAAATCTCAGAGCAAAAAAAGTCATGCCCTGCTGCTGAAAAACTAATTTTTTTCCTTTATGTTTTTATCATGCAAAGTATTTTTACCCAGTAATTTTTTTCAAATTATGTTGAAAATCATTGAAGCTCATCTCTTACTTGTTTTAAGAAGAAAAGAGTACAATCACCTTACCCATTGTATCATTTTAAAGAAAGTGGTATGAAGTGGGCTTTCTAATATGACAATGACAAACAATAAATAAAAACTGTTTACTCCTATATTAGTGTGGATCTTTCTTTTCTGGGTGAATGCATTATTGTACCCTCCTACATATATAAATACATTCTCCTTAGATGGAACATTTGCCTAGCTAGCATTTTTCACTGTTAAATCCTTCACCTGTTCTTTAGGACATTCCGATCATGTAGGTGCTATATAATGCTGGAAACTTCTGCATAACAGTAGTTTCTGCAATATCACTGGAAGATAAAATTTCAAAGACAGATATCATTAAGTCCCTTTTACAGGTAAGAAAGTAAAAATAAATCTCTTTTGTTCCATGTTTAACAGTCTTACTGTGCTTTAATGGATGCTTACAATGTAATAAAATTAACAGCTTAAAATGTAACTATGCAGATTTTGGATTTTGTTTTGATATGCCTTATAGTCCTATATTAAGTCTATAGAAGATAATATTTTTATTTTTTTTTTAATCTTCAGGAAGAAAAGTGTATTTTTAATAGGGAAGTACTGCTTATTACCATATGCACCGAAATTCTCAGCTGGTGTGTTTCTAAATCACAAGTGAGATAATAAATGATTTCATATGGCCTTTGAAGCTCAACTGTTTTCAGTGAACTGTCTAAATAGAATCATTCATCAATCAGGGGCAGAATTAATATATTGCTTTTAAATAGTCCTTAAAACCTCTGAAAAATGTTTTATGGAATGAGACAGCACCAAAGCAATTTATTAGTCAAATCTTGTTTGACATATTTGTGGCAGTAGCTCTGGTTGGCATACTTCTGTGGGCCTGCTGCATGAATCAGGTGAGCAGGATCAGGACCTCTCCATGGTTTTTGTTTTCTTACAAGCTGTAGCTGTACATACTTAGCATTCCTCTTTTACTGATAGACAAAAGAAAAATACATTTTTAAGTGTTTGAAATTGTGGGCAAAACTTTCCAAATACTCAAAACACTAATTAATTGCTGCACAGCTTTTCTTCCATGTTGACAGTGAATAAAACTGACAATATTTTAGCGTTATTTTCTTAACTCTCATCGATTATTTTCTTAATTCTTCTTCATGTTGTCAATTGTTCATTGCTAAATATTATTCAGTAATTACCCAAGTAAGCAACATTATGTTAATAACAAATTGATTCAGAATTTTTCTCAAAAATTGGATTTATTTTTCTTTTAATTCTTCACTGTAATCAGTGACAGGAAACAAAATAGTTGTTGCTGTGTGCTTTGTTCTTTATGTGAATGTCAATCACTTGCTTCTCTGCACCTAGAAGAGTTTTAGTTTTGAGAACTGTAGCATATGACTTGAATTCTGTAGAGCATTAAAAACATTTCTGAGAGGTGATGAACACTCAGCTTCAGTCAGTGTAAGCAAGTAATTTGGCAAGTGGAAGCAGATCATTAGATCAAAGCAGTCAGTGCTAAGGCTTATATGTTTACATGGTAGTTGGTTTAGTTCAGGAATTTAACCTCAAACTAGTGTTGGTTCGGACCAGTGGATGAAATGCCCCTGCAACAGGTGTGATTTGAAATTGTTTGAGGGACCAGTCATTGGGTTGGACCACTATGTCCGTGTTACGGTACCTTTGATGCACACCTAGAGTGGAGCTTCCAACTGAGTGTCCTCTGAAAAGCAGAGACACCAAAACTCCTCCATGAAGCGGGCACAAATGCTCTAAGTGAGGACAGTTGGGAGGTTCAATTCACTTCAAAACAGAGCACTTATGTAGGTGCAGCCTTAGAATTCCCATTGACCTCAGTGCTCAAGAGGACTGAAAGACTTGGTACTTAGGGAAATATTGGAGGGAAAGAATCTATCCTAAATGATTATGAAAATCAAAATGTATTTTGGGGGAAAAACAGCTTTTTAGCATTACTTTTGAATTTAACAGGTAAATTTCTGAAAATTAATTTTTTTTTTTTTTTTTTTTTTTTTTGTACAGTGTCATTGCAGGGATGTTCCAGAATTAGGTTTAAGCACTATGATTATATTTGATATATTTTAAATATATAAATCCAGTTAAGGCTCAGGGCACTTTGCAAGAATGCATAAGGCACTATTTGGAATATCACTGTACGTTCATTTAGCAATTTTTCACGGCTTCTATTGTATTTTCATAAGGTATCTTCCCACACTACCCCCCTTTTTATTTTAACCATCAACATCTTTCATGGGTATTTCATGCATCCCTAATTGTTGTCTTTGACTCTATCTTCATATACAAAGGACACTTGTTGCAAGAAAGCTGATATGAGTTATTATCTTGCATAGAATGCTGGTGGAAATAAAAAGCTGGTCAAGGTCATCAGTGAAAGGATATGAGTTTAGTTTCTCCGAACCATGCTCTAGTAACTGCAGTGTGTAAGACAGTTCTCTTGTATTGGTGCTTCCACCGTGAAAGAGTCACTTCTTCCTGTCCTCATACGGCTTCTTCTACATTGTCACCCAGAAGGGATGTCTCCTGAAGGTGACGTCTCCTGAATGACCTTTTCTTTATGTTCTGCTCATAAGAAATTAGCGTAATGGGACTAAGGAATAAAATTGGAGTGCTCATTTATTTGGAAAAATATATTTCATTATAAAATACATGTTTTTATGCCTGTCTTTCTCTACCAGTGTAGTTAATGCTGTATACCCAGTAATGCCTGCAATGCAGACCCTATGTCTGCATGTTTGTGTCAACAGTGGCTACCATAAAAACATAAGAAACTCTGTACTGTATCAGATCTCAGGTCTGAAACCATCTCCATTTCTAGAGAGGTTATGGGTGATGTTTCAGGAAAGAATATAAAAGACAAAATGTGCAGAGTGCTGATTCCTCTGAGGCATTCCCCTGGCTTGTGTAAATCTGTGGTTTAGGAACATCTTCAAGCAAACATGGTGCCTATGTTATTGTTTTCAATAGCTTTTGTGAGGTATCTTTCTTCTGTGAATAGTTTCTGGATTTACTTCCACATCCAGAGACAGGGAGTTCCTCGTTTTAACCATGAGTTAAGTAAAAGAGTAGTTTTTCATGTTTGTTTTGTATTGCTGCTATGTAAGTATGTTCCTGAAATACAGATTAATAATATTATAATAAAAATAAAACGTAATACTACAGATTAAGATCACAGATTAAGATACAGATTAATAATATTCCACTGACATCCCTACAAAGAAATATCACACTTGTGCACACCTTACTCAAATGAGAAATTCTTCCAATCGCAAGTATTTATTGCTGACTGTGCTGAGACAGTGTATATGACCACAGAAAGAAGCATTAATTTTCCCAAGAGTATTATGTTTCTTCAGTCCTGTAAATTGCAGTTACTGGCACACAGCAGCAGCATCCCCCAGAACTCAGCGCCTCTCTTTGTACCAAGGACAGATCCCAGGATGGTTGGGGATCTGCTTTTTGGAATTCCAGTAAATGCTCTTCTGCTTTACTCTCTCCTTTTCTTCCTCCTCTTGCACTGCAGTACGTCCTGAAGGGCATATTTCTTAGGGTTTACCCAAAGCTGACATTGGTTAAGGTAGTGGCTAACAATTCAGGAATGCCCTAAAAGAAATATAATGGTAAATATTGCTTAGGTTTTTATTCAGTTTAGGACCAATACATGTGATTCGGATCTATTTCTTATTTTGTAAACAATACTCTATTTTGCAATCTAATAATATATTGTTATACTTATTTCCACAGATTTTTCTCTATTTTTCATATTAAGACATTTCTGTTGTTTTTTCATTTTTCTTTTTTTTTGAAATTTTATTTTATTTTTTTCAAATATAAATTGTCCAAGCAAACCTATGTTATTATGTATGATTACTTTACGTGCGTCAGTTCTATTTTTTTTTTTTTTTTAACTTTTCTAGACACAGTTGAAATGCTTTAATGCCTCTGGCTCAGAACATACTTGTTTTCTGTTACAATTTTCATTGCTCCTGAAACTCTCCTATCAGTGATGTGAGTTACTTGTATTCAAGCAGAGACACTACCTGGGAATTTAATTCATTGTATATTAAAAATAAAGTTCCATTTCTTCTTTTGACCACTGTTTTATGTTAAATAGGTGTTTTTACTGAGCTATATACAAGAAGAAAGTTTTTCCTTAAAATAGGACAGTTAATTAGTATGTATGTCTCAACACAACTTGTTTTAACAAGGGTAATTTTGAATTTGTCTGAATTAATATATATTTGCCAACAAGAGTTTTGTATTGTTGGATTCTTTTTTGATTTTTCCCTAGCTCAGGCTGTTCTGAACCAATCTGCTGCTTGCAAATGCTATGTGATGTTTCTTTTGTTTTGCATAGAATAAGCAGTTCTACAACAATAGTAATGTTTATACAAATTAGGAATCTGGCTGCATTTTATCTTCTGCATTGTGAACAGTTGATTTGTTATAATTCTCTCTCTTATATCTGGAATTGGCTCTATATAGTTGGAAACTGTAAGTTCTTGATTTAACTTTTATCTATTATATTATTGCTACTTATTTTCCTCATTGCTTGCTGTGATTAACTTAATCTTTAAAGTTATCTTTTTAACTTTATTTATGGGGCTTTAAACGTCCAGATAAGTCTATCATTTTTCTGTTATAAATTGTTGCTAAACTGCCTGAACACATCTCCTTAGTCTACTGGAACTCTTTTTCTCTTAAAATCTGCCATGATACTATTTTATCATGTTTATCATGACATTTATATATATATCTTGAATTATTTTTTCAGCTGAGGTACTGGGGGTAGTGATGATTTCTTTGTTACCTTCTAATTTTCCTGAACAGAGTTGGGTTGCACGGTGAATACAGTCATTAACCATATTCTCTTTAAGAGGGCTGTGCAATGGGAAGGCTGTTAGGAGGTAGGAGCACATAAAATAGTAATGAGTATTAAGAAAAAGCTAAGGCCCCATTACGATGTTCCGCAGGAAAATATATGTTAAGGCGTTTTTATTTTATTTTTATATTAAGGTAATAATCAGTTACTTTAAAGTCTAGGAGAACATAATTGAATGTAGAATGTTTACTGCCACTGACGACAAATATTATTGTCTTAACTTCAGTAAAGCTTTGACCAGCTAGTTTTTGCACAACATAATTTGTTATTAAATAATGAGTGGAGATCCAAGTGGAGATCAGTAATGAGTACTATTCCTCAGGGGTCAGTATTGGGACTGGTGCTGTTTAACATCTTTGTCGGTGACGTGGACAGTGGGATTGAGTGTACCCTCAGCAACTTTGCCGATGACACCAAGCTGTGTGGTGCGGTCGACTCGCTGGAGGGAAGGGATGCCATCCAGAGGGAGCTGGACAGGCTTGAGAGGTGGGCCTGTGTGAACCTCATGAAGTGCCAGGTCCTGCATCTGGGCTGGGGTAATTGCAAGCACAAGTACAGGCTGGGTGGAGAATGGATTGAGAGCAGCCCTGAGGAGAAGGACCTGGGGGTGCTGGTTGATGAGCTGGCAGCGTGTGCTTGCAGCCCAGAATGCAACCTGTATCCTGGGCTGCATCAAAAGCAGCATGGCCAGCAGGTTGAGGGAGGTGATTCTCCCCCTCTACTCTGCTCTCATGAGACCCCACCTGGAGTGCTGTGTTCAGCTCAGGGGCCCCCAGCACGAGAAGGACGTGGACCTATTAGAATAAGTCCAGAGGAGGGCCATGAGAATGATTAGAGGGCTGGAGCACCTCTCCTATGAAGACAGGTTGAGGCAGATGGGGTTGTTCAGCCTGAAGAAGAGAAGGCTCCAGGGAGACCTTATAGCGGCCTTCCCATACCTAAAGGGGGCCTACAGGAAAGCTGGGGAGGGACTCTTTGTCAGGGAGTGTAGTGATAGGACAAGGAGTAATGGTTTTAAACTATATGAGGGTAGATTTAGATTAGATATTAGGAAGAAATTCTTTACTCAGAGGGTGGTGAGGCACTGGAACAGGATGCCTAGGATGCCTCATCCCTGGAATTGTTTAAGGCCAGGTTGGATGGGGCTTTGGGCGACCTGGCCTAGTCGAAGGTGTCCCTGCAGGGAGGGGTTGGAACTAGATGATCTTTAAGGTCCCTTCCAATCCAAACCATTCTTTGATTAATTTATTATATTTTATTGCTGTAACAAACATTTTTAATATGCATGTCTTGTCTTTGTTGTGTCCATGCTAAATAATGGAGCATTTCTAACAGATGAAGGGTGGAGTGAAATAGATTAAGGTTAAATATATTTCCCTTCTCTTTCAATCGGTGGTTCCTCCGAGTTTGTACCAATCCACATGCTGTAATGAATCATCCTCTGAATTTGATTTCCACTAAGTATTTATCCTTTTTTTTTCATTAGACCATGGCAATAATTTTCTATTTTAGAAACCTGTCTTTAGTAACTAGAACAACTGTCAACAATTGGAAAAGAATAGTAATTCCATTTTGTCATGGAAAGCAGAAGGATCAGTATTAAAAGTGCATTCTGTGTGAACAGTAGTATCAGAATTTAGATATAGCATTATCAATATTAAAATATTAAAAATGTATTGATTTGGGTTGATCTGGGTTAGTTGTGACACTGAAATTGACAAATATGAATTTGATGTAAACAATCAAAACTCTGTAAGTATAAAATTAAAAAATGTTGCATGGGAAATTGGTTTAAGGGCTAGTAGTGGTATATAAAGTAAACACAAACTCAGAAGAAATAACTGCTGTGTGATTTGACAGAAGTAGAACTACCGTTTCCAAAATTAAGAACATTCACTGCCTTGTCTCATGTAGTTTTCTTCTGTGGAGGGGCTCATTAGTCTGAAATCTCTCAAAGTATTTGATTTGCCTCATAATACATGAATCTAAAAGGGATGCTTTACCACTATTGGCTCATGTCTAGCCAGAGTCTTTGGGTCTGGCGATGAGTGAGTCTCTGTAGGTTGCCTTCCTCTGACTCCAAACTTTTTCCAGCAGGGAAACTGACAGGGATGATAGATCTCATGAGTTGAAGTATTGGCTTGCGGCTCTGAAGGCTGGAGTTTATTGCTTGGCTCTGCTATCGCATGCTTTTGTAACCTTGTTTTAATAACGTGGAGGCAGATTCAGAGGCCAATGAGGTTAGTAATAAGACTTCTATTTGCATTAGACTGGGTTTATTTGAGCACTTTATGTTGTTCTCCATTTTCTAATCTCTTTGTGAATTGTTTTCCTTTCTTTCTCCCTTCTCCTTTCATCTTTCATATTAAACTCCAAAGTCTCTCATAGGGGCTGCCCTTTGCTATATGCTCTTAGAATTTAAAACGCATCAAGGTGTAGATGAGGCCTCTCTTTTTGTAATAAATATTCAAACTACAATTAAAGATGGTGCTCTAGTTTGAGACATTACAAAACACTTCCAAAAATTGGAAGATACACACTGGGATATCTTAAGTTTTAGTTTGTATTAAATTTCTGAGTGCCAGCAAGAGTGGGAGCAGAACTGTTCTGTTGCCTATTTTAGGATGTAAATTGGTTTGGAAAAGTGACTGTCTACTTTCCTTCCCTCCAGCCTGAGGTGAAGTGGCTTGCTTATTGAATACTCTTATCCCTCAAAAGCCATGTACACAAGAGTGTACTTGTGATCTCTGCCTGAACTGGAATAGTGATCTACATACTGTTAAAGTGTATTTAGAGTAAATTCTCTCTGGGGTTAATAACCCTTCAACTATTCACTCTGTAGTCTAATCTTTTTCAGAACTGCCTTGTAAAAAATGCAAGACCAAAATAGCTTGTTAAACTTGTACTCCAAGGAAATTGTCTACTATATTTGAGGATCAAGCATAATATTTGTAGGTCCAATTTTCTATTTTTTTTTTTTTTTTGTATTTTAAAAGTACAGCAGTAGCTCACTCTTGTGTCTTAAGCAGGAAGGAAATGCTCTTCTTTTGTTGTTTGTTTGTTCTGTCTACCAAATGGGATATTGTGCTGTGAATATTTTTTTGCAGCTTGGGACGTTATGATAGCTTGTATTGGTTTAGTTCTATGGTATTTACTTTTTAGCTATTCTTAAATCATGAAGCACTGTTGTTGCTTTATTTTCTTTATTTTGACATTTTGGTTGTTTATGAAGCAGAACACTTGATAAAACACTGATTTCTGGAGCGTGGCCTCATGCTTTATTTATTGATAGTTGTTCAGACTGTCCTCTATACATAGAATTGTTAATTTCTAATGGGTTTTATACAGACACTCAGTCTCCCGAGTACTTTGTAAAATTACATTAATTTATTTCACAGTATTTTTGTAGACAAAGTGCTGTTCTTTCTTTTAAAGCTTTGAAACTTGCATAGAGAGAGATTGAATTCCAAAGTTCCTGGTGATATTGGCTTTCCTATTCCTAACTTTTTTTTTCAGACCATCCAGCACCCTTTGCTCTCTTTAAAAACAGTTTAAGCTTGGTTGAGTAATGTTGTACTCAGCATATGTGCAAATCTAGAAATGATGGGCTTCCAATTTTTGTACCCAAAAGATGAGAAACATACAGTTAATAACTGCTTTATGTACTTACATTCTATCAGACAGGAACTTAATGGAAGATAATGGAATTTCATTTGGTTCTTCAGAATACCCTTGTCATGTTATAGTAATCCTTCTTGCTTCAATTACTTTATTCATTATTGGGCATCCAACTTCTGTAATAACTAATGTAAAGATGGTAACATAGAGTTATAGGATAATTCAGGCTGGAAGGGACCTCAGGTAGACAACCAGCTCAACTTCCTTCTCAAAGCAGGGTCTGGCTATGGAGGTCAGACTGGGTTACTCTGTTTTTTTTCTAGTCTGGTCTTGAAAACTTCAAGGATGAAGACTACACAGCTTTTCAGGGCAACCTGTTCCAGTGCTTGATTATCCTCATGGTGAGAAAGTTTTCTCTTTCTTTCTATTTGAAGCCTTTCTTGTTTTGATTTATGTCCACCGCCTCTTGTCTTCCTGCCATGCATCACTGTAAAGAGCCTGGCTTCATCTTCTTGTTAACCTCCTTGTAGGTACTGAATGGCACCTTACCCTTGTCCTCTCCAGGTTTCTCCCTCAGCCTCTCCTCACAGGGTTTGTGCTCTAGCCCCCTGACCAACTTGGTGGCTCTCTACTGAACTTGCTTCTGTTCCTCAATGTCTTTCTGTCACTGCCCAACACAGGGCATAGTATTCTAGATGTGGTCTAACAAGTTCAAGGTAGAAGTGGACAATCACTTCCTTTGATCTATTGGCTATGGTCCTGGTGATACAGCCCAGGATACTGTTGGCCTCCTTTGCTGCAAGGGCACAATGCTAGTTCATGTTCAGCTTGCTGTCCACCAAAACTCTTCAAGTTCTTTCCTACAAAACTGTTTGCCAGCCTGTCAGTCTCCAGCCTGTATTGTTCCAAGGGGCTCTTGCTTCCCAGGTGCTGGACTTGACACTTGTCCTCACTGAATGTCATAACATTCCTGCTGACCCATTCTTCCAGACTGTCTGGGTCCCTCTGAATGGCAGCCTTGTTTTTAATCTATTGGAAGGGGGGGAGTATTTGCATAACATTGTTATGGAATCTGTTATTATGTCATAATATGCTTGCCAAAAGATTTGTAGGTATAAGTTATTAACTTTCATTAGACCAGCTGATGCATTTGGAGAAAATGGACAAGCTTTTAGGAACACATGCCTTCTTCCAAAAAAGAAGCAGTAGCACAATTCAGACAGATACAAATTATAATAAGTGGTTGCTCTGCATTTAATGTAATTATGTGAATCAGTGAGGCAATCTGAAAGGAAAAGGTGAAAGTGGAAGGGAGAACCTAGGGAGGTGATAGGATCATTAGACCTCTGGAATACAGAGATAGACCAGTAATGATGTCTTTGAAATGCTGAAGGATTAGATGGAAGTCAGGCACAAGGAAAATTGTAATATACTATAAAATCAATATCTTTACCAAGTTCCTTATTTCTATTATCCAGGGAAGTTATGAATTTTAGATCCTAATTTCTTCTTCCATGATGATCCTCAAGGAATTCCTATACATTATGACTGAGAGATGACATTTATTTTTTTATGCTGAAAAATGGTTTCTTGCTGGTAAATGGGTTTTATCAGTTGTCAGTGTGAGTATATTCTGATATGTTGTAATTTCTTTGACATATTTTCCATGTTTAAATCACAGTTGTTATGGGAATTTGGTGCATTGCAAGAAGTACAGTGAAGAATATGAGACTTCTGCTGATTCTGTGTGGGAAGAATGTGTCACTGTGATTGTGTAAAGTTCCTGGCAGATGTTGTAGTTGGTAGTGGGCCTAATCTTGGGGCTATGTGTCATAGACCTTTTGCTTTATTTTGAAAAATGACAAATTTTGAAGATGCAAATATATTGGTTTCCAGAATTGATGTGATGAATTGAAACTTGCAGATTTTAGGTTGATCGTAGTGCCTTTAAAGTTAAAGTTGGTGTAGAAATGTTCTGAAAGTTGTTGGTTCATTCAACATGCAGTGGAGTTAACTCGTTTGTTGTTAAACAGGCAATAAATCATCTGGTGGACGTGAAGGAACTTTTCTGTCTTCTATATCTTCTCTTTCACTTCCAGGTTGCAGTCTGATCATCGTTTGTCTTTATTTCACCTCTTTTTTTCCTACTGATCTGCTTGTGCATGTGCGAGGCTCTTCTTGCAAAATGTTTCCTAGTCTCTCATTTTTCATTCCTTTTTGGCTACTGTAGTTCACATGATATGAATTTTCCCAATCCTAAATTATCTTATTGTTAGTTTAACCAATCTGTGCCTGCAGTGTAGGCCATATATACACCCGTATTATTAACTAACACAAGGCACATCTTGGTTTCTACCTAGCTGTGTACAAATGTATAATGCATTCATGAATTTTCAGCATCTGACACACAAAATTTCTATAAAGACATTCCTAAATAGGTTATCGATTTAGGCTTTCAAAGGAGGCATGCATAAAAGATTTCTGGTGCAAATATAGATGCTGAATATTTATAGAAGCTGTATATATTTAAAGTACAGAAGAAGAACCCATGCTATTTACAATTATCAAGAATCACTTCCTTGAGAGAGACAGAAAATATTGGCATATGTTGAATGATGGTCCAGCAAAATTCCAGTGGGTTCTATAGTTGTGTTGCTGGCAATTCAGTAAATAGCATTTTTGTTTCTGAGTACAACTGTAAATGATTTACTAACTGTAAATGTGTGTTTCCAAAGCCAATATGGCATCCTTTTTCTGGCTGTTAGGCAAATATGAGATGGAAAGCAGTGATGGTCAGTGAAAAACATAGTTTCAACTGAAGATGGCCATCTGTAACAGTCCAATTATTCTACTAAGAAGTGAATTTCATTGTGACAGAATTCTCTGGGGTTAAATTTGGGAGGGAATTATATTATGAGACTGGCGGAGGCAGAAATTCTATTGACAGGAATGGTCACAAGCCTGGTATTGAATGAAAGACTCCCCTCTGACCAAAACCATACTTATTGCTGAAAGATCGTCTCTTTTGATGCTACTCTTACAGAATTAACACTACTTAAACGGGGCCAGCCTAAGCTCCTTCCTGCCTTGTGTTTAGGTTATTGCCTTTATTCAAGAATATTTCTACCCTTTTCTGCCTCTACTTCTACTTTCTCTGGATCAGCTCCCCCTCACAAGTGAGTCTGAAGTGTTTTCAGAAACTATCAAAACAGGGAATAACAGGAATAAATTGATTTAAACTCAGTGAGCCTGTAACATGAGGCAGTCAGTTCTGTTTGAGAAAACATAGAGAAGGAAGTAATTGGGCTTCGTGTCTGTGCCATCATTCATTGGTATTTCTCCACGCCACGATCTGTGTTCTTTCCTTCTGTACACTTAGAAGACCGTTGCTACCTCAAATCATTTTTTGGCTTGTAGTCAGTGCGATGCATTGGTCCTATGTCATCTACAGATTTGGTACATACTTGCCAAGTCTCAGGTAGCTTGTCTTTGTTCTCACACTCCTGTACTGCTAGCCATCTATGTTCCTCATTTACAGTGCTGGGGCCTTGCCACTCATCAGTCATCTGAGTGGCTGGCTGCGCTTGAATGTATATCCATTTATGTTAAGATAGAGGCTGTGCTTGATTTTTTTTTTTTTTTTTGAAAAAGTATCAGTGATTTTGGTAACCGTTCAGAGAAGATGGAAGATATTGTAGAAACCAAGGATGAAATTTTGCTAGTTTTCATATTATTGCATGCAATGTAGGTGGCAGGTTTTCTGAAGGAGGACTGCTCTCCTCTTCCACTCCACCCCATGCTCTTGAGAGTAGAAGAGTTCCTGTGTGTTGGAGCTGTGCAGTGTTTTTACCTCATGAAGAAGAATGTATAGCTACTAGTGAAGTCATGTTGTGGGGTCTAGTTCTCTGCGTAGCAGCTACCATATAGAAAATCGCTTTCCACATGAAGAATGATGTGGAGTAGTCAAATCCCACTGTGACAGCTTTCCAGTGCAATTCTGTGCCAAGAAGACACAGAATTTTAGTATTTTCATCCATTACTTCAATAAAAAAAATTGCTTCAATAAAAAAAAATAATTTAACAAGCCAAATGACATGGTTTAGGACTAGCAGCATTTGATTAATAAAGATCAAGGATTTCAAACTTTATCATTTGATTTCATTTTTAACGTGAGTAGCATTTTTTCCATACATTTTATACAAATCTTAAGTATGTTTTAACTTGCTACAAAATGAGAAGAAATGTGTTGCATTAAAGTGCATGTCATTTGCTTGTGCATTTGTAGGTACCAGTCATTTTGTAGCAATTTTGAGTTATTTTTCTGTCAGTTTGTGTACCTATTCAAAGAGACATATAGAAACCCTCACTTAGAACAACCCTCTTAGGGCTCACTCCTGGATGTCAG
The DNA here is from genome assembly GCA_013399115.1 of Anseranas semipalmata. Lineage (NCBI taxonomy): Eukaryota > Metazoa > Chordata > Aves > Anseriformes > Anseranatidae > Anseranas > Anseranas semipalmata. Next base: position 192,108 of record VXAA01001603.1, read on the forward strand.
TAGTGTGAGCAAAAGGTGTTGTGCACAGCAAGAATAGGTCATAAAAATGTAAACTTTCAGTCACTTACATGTATTATTGTTCTGTGCCCTGTTTCTGTGAAATCCCAGATATGTAATTAGTTGGTTGTGTGTTTTTTTTTTTTTTTT
>VXAA01001603.1:192283-203363 GCA_013399115.1 Anseranas semipalmata
TTTTTTTGATACTGGAGGGGAGGTATGGAGACAGAGGTATGGACATCCTTTCTTTTCTTATATGTAGACTTCAGTTTTTTTCCTTCTACTGTATCCCAGTTCACCACACACTGTGCTACCTGGCAATGACTAGAAGTTTATTGGACAAACAGGTCTCTTGTAACAGTGTAAGATTATCAATATCAAAGGGTTGCAGCTAGATAAATTAAACCTTTTTGTTAGTGCTGATGTATTAGCATCATTGCTTTGGCTAGGAAAAGTGCAAATTCGTTAGCAAACAAATGACTTGTGGGTATCATTTTAATCTTGGCAACAATGCAGTGCATAAGCTGTTCAGATATGTGATTCTGTTTTCTTTTATCTTTATGTCTAACTGTACCACAAATACAACCCTGCAGACTATCACTGCAGCCATTCCTGTTCTTGGGTCCTTGTTAAAAATAGCTTAGAGGCAGTATATTAGGTGGAATACCACATCCACCAAAAAAGGGTCTTTGTAAGACCTGGAGACTTGCATGTTTTGGCAGTTTTCTTCATTTTAGAATATTGTAAATGATCTGTCTGAATTACAGGCTGAGTGATCCAAAATTTACTGAACTTGCTTAATAGAGTTTTTTTTTGGGGGGGGGGAACGAAATTAAAAGGTAAAGTTGCATAGACCAAACCTGGTAAAAATGAGATGAAATCTGAGTCTTTTATTTTTAGCCAGAAGTATGTTTTCATGGTTTAAAATTAATACCTTTAAAGTCTGTAATGTGGCTATGGGTATAGATTGGCTCTTTGGGTTTATCTATCATCCACATCATAAATATCTAAATTTCCTTAAAGAAAAATATTTAAGTACCAGGACCCAGTTTGGTGTTTCAATTTATGATATTAAAACCTTATGTATTTTTTATGAGTCTACAGTTTCTTTCTCATCTTACTCTCTATAGAGCTTGGTATTTTGGTGCTGTGAACCCATTCATCTGACTAGACTATTTCTAATACTATAAGGTAGTTATTTCAACACAATAACACTAAGTTAGTTATAGCAACACTATTCTAGTACTCTGGAATATGAATATGTGGACATTGCAAAAAAAAAAAAAATCTTAGTCTACTTATTTGTTTCTCGTATTAAGACCTTTGGTCATTTTTGTTGCCATTATTTTTTTTTTTCTGATTCTACTATATAATTTTTTGACCAGGTTGCTCACAATTGCATGTAGTTATCAAGATGTGAGCTCATTATGGCTTTACACGGTGACATAAAGATACCCTGTATTTTCTCTTTCCCTTTCCTAATAATTCTTAGTTTTCTATTTGCTTTTTGACTGGTACTCAGTGTTGTAGTGATTCTTTCACAGAACTAGCTATTTCAACCTCATGATCTTTTAATTGCCAGCTCTGTTCCAGTTGTTAATTTGTGGATTTGGGACTCTCTGTTCTAGTTGTTTGTGAAACTGGGACTGTTCTTGCTTTGTGGGTTGCTTTATAATTGTCTGTATTGTATTTTTGGCTGTCATTTTGATATCCATTAATGTCTCAGTTTCATCAGTCCTGTCTAGTCTTTCTGCTATTTTTTTTTCAGTCAGAACTTGTATTTATTCCTGGAAGATAGCCTCACCTGAGTTTTCAGCAGCTTTTTCAGCTGCTGTTGTTTATACTGAACTACATCTGTCCCAGAGCAGACTCTTGAAGTGACTTTCCTTCACTCTGAAAACTGACACTTTACTTAATTTTGTGTTTTGTAATTTATTATACTTTTCTTAGTTTAATCTACATGAGAACAGTGGCTCTTATTTCAGAAATATTATCAAATGTCTTTTGGAAACACAAATAGACCATATCAACTGAATCTCTATTACTCCTGTGCTGTTGTCTCCAGTAGTGAGGTTTGTGAGGCAGGACTTTTCTTTGTAAAGTATTTCTAGTTCTTTCCTAATATGTCATATTTAGGCATATGTCCACATTACCAATCCTCACATATAAAGACAGGTTTATATGAAAAGTTACACCCCGCAGTTCAGGTGTTTCATCCCTGAATTCTTTCAGCACTCGTGGGTGAATACCGTTTGGTCCTTGGGACTTGTTACTGTTAGTGTTGCCTGTGTATTCTGCAACTGCTGCTTACAGTTTTTCTGTATGCTTTTATATCCCTCTACTGCTGGTTTTCTATCCTGGTAATCTGTTAGCATTGCAATCTCTTGGCAAGACTTATGTTATGTTAAAAAGTTTTTGTTTTCCTTTTAGTGGTTATCCAATAGCAGTATAGCCTACTTTATTGTTCCTATATATCTTGTACTCTGTTGTTAACGAGACACACTGTCTTGCGTCTCTACCATCATATTTCCAATATGCCTTTTATGTCAAACATTTTTAGAAGTTTTTAATAAAAGCTCTTAGAACCTCTTTTCCTCTAGAAAGAGAGTTTAGTTTCTCTTTTGCGGAAGAGTGACCTAAAAACCTAAACAAATTGATCCTCCTCTGTTCTACAGCAATGCAAAACATACTCTGCTTGTTTTATTCAAGGCACTGACTCACAGCACAGTCAATTCTCTAGAAAGTTTCATTTTGTGAGGGCAGACATACATAGCTACTGAGAAGCAGATACACCTTTTATTGTGAAATAATCAATCTCTTTAGTAATGCAAGCAAATGTGATTGGATGTTATCTACTTTATTATATATATAATGCTATTATCTTTGCATAAAATGTTCTTTGGGTCTTGGTATTGTAAGAGTGAGATTTCAGTGTTTTATAGCTCTAGTGTTCTAGACCAGATAGAATAATAAAACATTATATATTGTATATGTATAATATATATATATATATTTACATATGTTAAGTCATGGATTTTCATAGATTGTATGAATTTAAGGAGGTCTTGCTTTTGAATTTTTGCTGTTATGGAGTAGCAAGTAATAGTTGCATTCAAATAAACGTCTGCACTTATATTAGCTATATTAGCTCCATCTAGAGTTAGGGTTCACCTACTACTTTGTGTCAATGCATATGTATTTGTAAGAGAGACAGAAGAGGAGGATCCTGTGTTTTTTTCTTTCCAGGTGAAAAGATCATGCTTTTCTACCAAGGTTATAAAAAAAAAAAATACAGTTTTACCATGCATTATGAAAAGAATATTCTCTTTTTCTGTTTCTAGATTTTTTTTTTTTTTATGTTTCCATTGATTCACGGGTTGTCTTTTTCTGTTCTTTTTGTCCAATGAGAAAGTAGAATTCTTTTTCTGTGGTTTTGTGAACAGTTTTTTTTATGTTACATAACAATTCTTTTTAATAGAACAAAATGCAAAATGTACCGAGTGTATTATTATTTGTGTTGGAGAGATGCTCTCAGACGTCAGACAGAAGTAAGAGCTACTGTGTGGACTTTTATATAATTTATACTACTTCTGTTCCATAAATTTCTGATATACTTTCTACTTAGTTAAAATTTAGTATATGTAGCTAAACATAAAAAATATTCAGAGAGCTAGCAATAGTCTTGGTCTGTTTATGGCATAGTTGGTGACCATCCACGGCAGTTAAGTGCAGACTCTTTCCAAACACATGCTAGAGCAGGGAGTATTGTATGTATTTAGTTCTTCCTTTAGAATGTGTGAACGAATCATAAACATTGAGGTTGTTCATGTTTAGACAAAATGTTGGGCAGCTGGTCCACTGTGAGTTGTCAGATCATCTTAGAAAGTTGTTGATCATTAGTTTTGAGAGCTTCTAAACTGAAAGGTATAGAGGAAGGGAAGGCTCGGATGAGCTAATGGTTGATGTTTAAGCATACAGCGTGGGAGTAGCCAGGTACTTCTCCTGGAGAGTCACAGCAAGACTTCTCTGGTTAAGAAAATATGATCATCCTTGGCAAAAGAGTCAAAACTCTGCAAAAAACTCATGACTGCAGTAACTTTCCATTGAGAAAACTTGCCATGAATTCATACCCTTTCTTTCTTACTTTCACCAGCTACAGTGTATGCAAGTGCATTTCCTCTTTTCTGATGGTAAGTTAGCTTGGTTGATAAGGGCCCATTTTGGATGGCTTTTGAAAGCCCAAATGGACTATGCTCAGTCTCTTAAGTGACAATTGGGGTTAGAGTACCATGTGAAGTAAAAGCAAGGCACAACTCACTTTACTTCAGTCCCTTAACCTTCTTATGAGAATGGGCTGAAGTTAGTTTTAAGTAGACACTTCCAGCATCTGTACACGTACAAGTGAAAGTTAGAGAAAGGTGAGATGGTTACTCATTGCATTGCTGGATGGTTTCTAGAGAAGTCGATGTTCTTATATCTTTTCTGAGAACCATGATTCTATGTGTTGTTGAATCGCTTGGTGGGAATAGCAGAACAGAAATCTTGACTTCAGTGCACCTTTTCTGAAGAACGCTATTGTGAGAGAATACCTTAATCAACTAAAAAAAAAGGTATCTCTCATGATTTGCTTGAGTTAATAGAATTGATAGGATTCATTTGACATGATAAGGAAAAGATGTTGTTTGTCATAAAACATTAACATAAAGACATACTAATTTGTTCTTAAACTGAAGGTATTTTTATTTTAATAATTTGTCTGCATACTACCAGTTGACTTTTATTTTTTGTTTCTTTATTTCTTTTTCCCTCCAACTTGGTCAGGATATGTGTTCATTTGCATTGTTCTTTTGAAATTTGGTGTATGTCTTCTACATATTCAGTATATGATATGCTTTGAAGAAATGATCCCACTATTTTCAGAAATTCTTGAAAAACACGATGTTGTTGTCAAAAGTTATTTCCAGAATGACTCTTGTGATATCAGAAATCCAGTTCTCCACTAGTGCTTTAATTATAAATATCACTAGCATTGATGATCTTGTGTTTAAAGTAACCTTTAAAAAAACAAATGAGGTCTCTTCGTAATCTCATAGACCCCAGTAAGGTGTTTTTGTTTTTCTTTTAGCAGTAACATATAACAAATCGGAAGGGATCTCAGCTGTATTACTGTCTTACTGGGTTGTTTTATTTCTGATATATAACACTTAGCTACCTAGAATATGCTTAGATGAAATGTATCAAGTAAGTCTGTACAGGGATTGTACAAATGGGAACATGGTCTTGGAAAAAATGGTAGTTCATGTGTGTAGAATGCTGAATGGGAATGCAAATAGTTATAATACTTGGGGAAATGCAGTGCCATTTTTCTCCTACTGTACTCTGATTAACATTTTTGCTTGATTCAAGATGAGAGATTTCTATTTGTTTAGAATTTTGGATAGGATATTTTTGTATATAATAGTATGCTATTTGTTTTCCTATGTGTGGTAATTTTATTGATAATGTAACATGATGTGTATGAAAAACTTTTATTGGCATTAAATACTTCAGATGATTTAGTTGTCTCTGACTTACATCTGCTGGCTGAAAGCTGTTAGACATTCATGCCACATTATTAATCTGAATCAGATAAGTGAATGTAATTTTTAAGCCATGAAGTAGTTATCCTTCCCTAGTGGGCAGGTATTGAAGGAGCATGGTGGTGGTTTCAAGCCAAAAGAACCAAGAAACTGAAAAAGAAAACAGAGCCAAAAGAAAAAAAAAGGGGTATGGATGTTACAAATGGAAAAGATACATATGAAAACTCTTTATGAATGTCAAGGGGGGGAAAGTAATACAAAGGACCTCTCTCAGCTTCTGAGAGTGAAATCTAAAGGAACCTTGGCTGTTGAACCTGTTGAGGATTTGATAACTGTCTGCAAAATTCAGTAAGACCTTGCTTGTACTGCAAAAGCTCAGTGTGCTTTTACTTTTCATTTGACCCTATGATAAACTGTTCCAGTTGAGTAATAGATTTCTGCTCATTCAGTAAGTTGAACTGGATTATTGATCAATAGCACTAGTTCAGGTATAATTGTATGCAAGAGGGGAAAAAAAACCACCACCACCAAAAAAAAAAACCCACAGAAAAACAAAAAACAACAACAAAACAAAACAACAACAACAACAAACAACCAGCTAACTTAAAATCTTTCCTAAAAGGTAGCTTTTTCTTCTTTTACCATAATTTTAATAGTTCTATTAGCTGTCCCATAAAGTAGGTACTATAGTGCTTACCTGCTTTGATTACAGTTATGCAGTTCTTTGGTAATTTTCTTCTTCATGAATAATTAATACAATTGTGAAATACTTCATAAAATAATATGAAATCATACAGTAATAAAAGTTCACTGTATTATTTAAGTGATTGTGATAATATATTCCTGTGGTGAAGATGACCTTTCCTTAGTGCTCTAGCCACACAGCCCAAGACCCCGAAGGCAAAGGCGGGGACTGGGAGAATGAAGAACCACATGCTGTAGGAGAGAATCAGGTTCAAGACCATCTAAGGAACCTGAGGGTGCACAAGTCTATGGGACCTGATGAGATGCATCCACAGGTCCTGAGGGAACTGGCAGATGAAGTTGCTAACCCACTGTCCATCATATTTGGGAAGTCATGGCAGTCTGGTGAAGTTCCCACTGACTGGAAGAGGGAAAACAAAACCCCCAAGGTCATGGAGCAGATAGTCCTGGAAAACTATGCTGAGGTGTGTGGAAAATAAGGAGGTGATTGGTGACAGCCAACGTGGCTTCACTAAGGGCAAATCGTGCCTGACAAATCTGGTGGCCTTCTACGATGGGGTTTCAGCATTGGTGGATAGGGGAAGAGTGACTGATGTCATCTACCCAGCCTTGTGCAGAACATTTGACACTGTCCTGCATGACATCCTTGTCTCTAAATTGGAGAGACATGGACTTGACGGATGGACCACTCGGTGGGTAATGAGTAGGCTGGATGGTCGCACTCAAAGTTACAGTCAATGGCTTGATGTCCAGGCGGAGACCAGTAACAAGTGGTGTCCCTCGAGGGTCCATATTGAGACTGGCACTGTTTAATATCTTTGTCATCGACATGGACAGTGGGATTGAATGCACCTTCAGCAAGTTTGCCAATGACACCAAGCTGTGTGGTGCAGTTGTCACGCTGGAGGGAAGGGATGCCATCCAGAGGGACCTAGCAGGCTTGAGAGGTGGGTCCATTCAAATCTCATGAAGTTCAACAAGGCCAAATGCAAGGTCCTGCACCTGGGTTGGGGCAATCCCACGCACAAATACAGGCTGGGTAGAGAATGCATTGAGAGCAGCTCTGAGGAGAAGGACCTGGGGGTGCTGGTTGACGAGAAGCTCAACACGAGCAGGCAATGTGCACTTGCAGCCCAGAAAGCCAACTGTATCCTGGGCTGCATCAAAAGAAGCGTGGCCAGCAGGTTGAGGGAGGTGTTTCTCCCCCTCTGCTCTGGTGAGACCCCATCTAGAGTACTGCGTTCAGCTCTGGGGCTGGAGCAGTTCTCAAAGAGAACTGTGGGAAGCCCACACAGGATCAGTTTGGGAAGGATGGCATCCTGTGGGAGGAACCCCACATGGAGCAGGGGCAGAGAGTGACCGTGAGGGAGTGGCAGAGACGCAGTGTTAGGGACTGAACGCAGTCCCCATTCCCCGTTCCCCTGCACCACTCGGGGGGAGGAGGTAGAGGAGGGTGAGAATTAGTTTCTTTATGATTATCCTAAATATTTGAATATTTAGAGTTTAAATCTTCTTTTTTTTTATGTTTTTGCAAGTGTAGCAGATAAAAATAATACTAAAATACATGTACTTATGTTTAAGTAATTAAAAATTTGTACAAAATGTGTCACAAAATAGCATTTGGCTTTGGGTGATTCAAAGTATGCTCTGTGTGACACAAACCTTTATTAAGCCACTTACACAGATTATTATCACCAGAAACTGTCCAGTCTTTAGACTCTCTTTGACTGACAACCAATTGCAAGTATCACAAAACTGTCGTGGAGTGAGTGAAATGACATTATTTTATCTGTTACTGAAAACACGACTATAAATTGCACTGAAAGGAAGCTATATTATTTTCTCCAAAAAATCCTTGTCTGAAATTGTACTTCAATCTCTTCAATTGTGCTTCAGTTGTACTCACTTAACATAAATGTAGATTGTTTTACAGGCTTAATAGCGTTTTCATATGATCTGAAATAGAACAGCCTCTTCATCTCCAGAGGCATTTATTCCTCTGGCCAGAGCACTTGTGAAATCATCCAGAATTTTCTTCAAATCCAGAAGTATTTTATAACTTTCCTTGTAAAAGGAAGAGCACACACAACAGTAAAGTGATAGGAAGTTAAGAATCTTATGTTCTTGTTCTACTTTCTAACACTGTGGGACTATTCGTCTAACATCATAGACAACTCAGAAGTGTATTTATTTTTACATGTGATGTGATGGATGTTATGTTGAGAAATTATTCTGTAAAGTAATACTTGGTTTTGCTTATAGGACCTTTCTTTCTGTTTGATCAGAATATGCTTTCTTTTCTATGTATTCTGATCTTCCAAGTTATCTTTAATTACTGCTATTTGCTGTTTCAGGATTTTGGCTTTATCCCAGAATTATTTAGAATTTAGACAAAACATAGGAACAGAGGTTTGTTTGTTTGTTTGTTTTTAACCCACTTAGTAAGTATGGAGTCTTCACCTTAAATTCAGGATTGCATTACGTGTTTAGGTCTCCAGTCGTAAATCCTATTTGCTGGCCAATTAATATATTTCACATTTTTATGTGACTATAATTTGTTGACCATGGTCATATATTGATTTTTCATTTGGTACCAGGTAGCATATATGTTCAAATTCAAAGCAGGCACTGACATACAGGCATATGCACAGCAAAAATACAAAGGTAATGAATTTTCACACTCAGTAATTTTTTTTTTTCCTATACAAAGTTAGAATCATGGTTTTTACCACTTAAAAAAAAAAAAGATTGTTTTTGTTTTAGGAAAATTTCAGTGTCTTGTATTCAGTATTTGTGACTAGTGGTATTTTGGCATTTAGTATTTGAAAGGAAATCCAGTAGATCTGACAATATATAGTGCAGAAGTGTAAATTTTGACATAAATTAGTTAAGTAGTTTGGTCCCTCCTATAATGTTCTGTTTTGCTTTTTTTTTTCCTGACTTTTAGATCCTTTGTTTTTATCAATGTCCATGTTGTTTGCATATATGAAGTCTCAGTTTTCCCAGGTCTTCTGTGTGGCTGTTCTTGTTTAGATTCCAGACATTCAATTGAATTTGTATGTTGAGGAGACCTTTGCAAATCTGCTTTTGCTGTTAAGATTAGAGACATTTTTGTTCTTTCTGTATGTGGAGAGGTAGAGGTGGGGATTGGCTGCTGATAAGGCTTTAGGAATATGAGATGTTCTATATTACGTGAGAAAATATTCTTCGTCATGTAGGTTTGTCAAAGAATTCCCTCCGGTCTCTGATCACATATGCATAAGCAACTCATTCCTCATTAATTTATCAGGCAAGGTGCCGTACCTGTTTCTTTGTATTTCTGTGAAACAAATTGTCCTAAATGTCTAACTGCTTTTTAGTGACTGAAAGGTTTCATGGAGGCCTCTGCTGTTGTTTATATGTATATGGAGAAAATGTCAATATGGAAGTAATTTGAGATATTTCAACAGTTTCAGCAATAGTGATCTAGAAATTGAATGAGATGGAAATACAATATTCCAGGGCACTGCTGCATATATAATGTATGTGCAGCATATGCTGAGGTCTTTTTCAAAACATTTACATTAAACCTGTCAGGTATTTATGAATAGCAAAAATTAATTTCCCCCAGTTCTGTCATCAGTTAGAGAAATGGATTTCAGCACAGAAGACTGTCAGTGTTTTCTGCATACCAGAACAGATCACTTCAATGTCATAGAATTACACCAGGTGGCCTGCTAAGAGTCAGCTTAATGTGATTCCAAATGATAGGGTAGAGAATGTGAGGGAAATTAAAATAGTATCATACTTATGATTTAAAAGGAAGTTAATTACAAGGGCTTGTTAATAAACAAAGAAAAATTCAGAATGTATTATCTGTTGTGTGGCGTATCAGTAGTGGATGTGATACCATAAAAAATAAAATTTAACACTGCATAACTTTATGTTGGCTATGAAATATTTAATTAAGTTGTTGACATGTTTTGCTTATTAATGGATTTTTGTCTTTGGAAAGAATTATTAAAATGGTGGGTTTAGCCTTTATATTTTTGAACGTTGTCTGACAATGCAAACACAGTTGTAACCTCTTTATTTCATGTTTGTTTGTCTCATGCAAATACAAAACCATCTGAATGTGTCCAGTGTTTTGAAATAGAAATATTTGTTGTGTTGATATAGAGTACTCGGACACTAAAAAGTATGGGGGAAATATTCATTATTGCCCAATTTTCAGTTATTTACATATTGATCATCTGAATTTGCTGTTAAATGTTATTTAACAAGTTAAATCTGAATGATTAGCTGCTGCACTATAGCACTACCTTTTACACAGTGATCCTAATGTACTTGCTTGTACTGCTCCATGACTGCCAGAGATCAGAATTCTGAGAACGTGAAAATATTTTTTTTTATTTTCTTAAAAGGTAGTTCTTATGACTGAGAAAAGAAATGTTATTTTTTGCCTTTATTGAATAAACATACTCAATATGTATGACTGTATTTTCTGGCTTCTAAATTAAAAAAAAAAAAAAAAAAGGCCTGTAGGCATACTTACTCAATTTTACTTACTGTCTAGGCAGAATGAACAAAAGACACATCTGAGTCTATGCAGCAGTTAAAGGTCTTTCATTTTATTACAGAATTTCTTCCGATTTTAATTATTTTACAAATAAGAATCCATTGAACAAAATTCCTTTCTTTTTGAACTTAGGTCATACTTCATTTAAAAACAAATGTTAAAGTAGGTGTTCTGTATGAATGAAAGCTTGGCAGCTATATCTTCATGTCAAAATTCAATCTGCATTATTTAACTTTTCACAGTCTTTGAAAAACTTAGAAGGAAAAAATGGTTTGCTTACCTTTCTTCTCTGGGATGTTGCATACAATTTGAGAGTTCAAGAAACTGGAAAATGCATGAACCAGTGTCAAAGAATATGCAAGAGCAGATTGTATGTCTCCCCTCATATTCACAAAATATAGAAATACCCTCCCTTCCCCTCCCCACCCCCCCC
>VXAA01001603.1:203378-229778 GCA_013399115.1 Anseranas semipalmata
CCCCCCCCCAAAAAAAAGGGAAAAATCAAAAGCACAGAACTCTTATGATTATGAGAGTTCTATCAAAAAACTTCTGCTTATGAAAATCAAAAAGCATTTATGAATAAATTATTTAATGGGAAGCTTCAACTTGAGTGAAAACTTTAATATTGCAAGTATACAAAAATGTCTGAATAAACGTGGGTTTTAGTAGATATTTATTTTAGCAAAGTTTTGAAGATACATATGCTTTACCAGTTACATCTTTTATTAGCCATGTATACTCTATTAAGCTTAATGATTTTTAATCTTAAATAAAATATAGACTGAATATAATGAGGTAAATTGTGCAATATTTTGCTAAGTTGGGACAGTACAAGTTTCTCCTTGTTGAATCAGAGCTGTGATAAAGTTAGTGACTGCATACTTTTTGTTTCTATTAGCGAGTTTTACAGATATTTGCTTCTGAAAGTTTGTGCTCTGTCGGGATAAGAGTCGTGTTTTTAGTATAAATCAGTAGGTAATGTTGGTGAACAACTTCAAATTAGAATCTTCCACTCCAGTTTGTAGGGTTTGCTTCAAGCCTGGTACATTATTATTGTTTTAATACTCTCTTAAACAGTGGAAGGGATGAATTAATTAAATGGCTATAGTTTGTTTAAGTTACAGATTTCTGTTTGTCAAATGATAACGTCTTCAAGGTAGTGCTTGTCAAAAGCTTGCTTACTCAACTGAAAATATGTAAGATTTCCTAAATGTTCCTGGGAGCAACTTGGAAATTTACTTTTGGATAAGATTTCTGAGCTGGAAGAGAGGAGCACAGACGTTTCTGTGGAATCCAAGTAGTTATTGCGCTGAAATACAGACTGGGGACTTTTGCCTCAACTATATTAATGGTTTGTCTGCTTCAGTGCACAGCAGAGGAAGGTTCTTTGCCCCTGTGATTTATTGCATAGCTGCTTATATTTACTCAGGCTGTGTCACTACAGCACTGACTTGGGAAATGATAGCCTTACAGCCATAAGGAGCTGGTTGCTACGTAACCCCTCAAATATCTCCAATTCTTCAGTAGATTTTCTACCCTGTCTTACATACGTAGTACTGAGATTCTGGATCTGTGGAAGCTGATCTGATCAGCTTGCCACTTCCTTCTTTTTCCACCCCCTGTCCCTCTCCAGTAGTCCTTCCTCTGTGCCCTCTCTGTGCTGGCTGGATCCTTCTGTGAGCCAGTTAAATTCCCTAGCAGAAAAAATACTCTTTTGTATGGATTTGCTCTCTGTTAGTGAGTCTTTATGGTGAGATGAACATGATGAGCTCCAGAGCCCCCTTAGTAATGGCAGTCGTGCAGCTGGGAGCAGGAAAGGAGAAAAGATGAAGGATGGGTTGGTAGGGGAGAGGATCTACTGATTTGTCTTACAGAATGTCTATCTTAGAGAATTGCACCCTGAGAGAGATACTTCATAGTACAACTAAGCTGCTCTAACTATGAGTTGCTCCTAAAATAGTGTTTCCTGCTCCTTGTACTCTCAGCTGTCTCTTCTCTCTCTCCCTCTCTTGTTCTGATATAGATGTAAACCTACAGAGAGTCAGTTCAGAGAACCCAGTGCACAGAAGAATGAATTCAACCCAACAACAAAAATAGCTGTTAGCCTCCTGTAGCTGACCATGTATGTGCCTGTATGGGCAGAAATCTGTGTTGGAGAGGAGAGAGAAGCTGCACTGCCTCAGTGTGTGGTAGTATGGTCTTGGACTGGTTTTCTTTGATTTTTTTTTTTTCAAACTACTTTCCAAGATAGTTACTGTCACTAGACTAAATTGACTTCCTCAAGAGCTTTCTTGATCAAAGGGCATTCAAATTGGGTGATATATATCTCTCAAAGAGAAGAGATTCTCTTTAGAGTCATCTTATGAAAATATTGAACTGATTTTTCTGTCCGAAATCCACTCTAGTGTTTTCCTATTTTTTCTTCATACAATTCTCCTAAATCCACAGTAGTTAAGATTGCAGGACACAGCAGGTAAGAACTTGTCTCTGTTAAATTTAGTGGCAAAACGTCCATAGAAGCTAGAACTGTGTCTGACAGTCTTTGATGAATTTAAGTTTTGTTGCTATCTTTGAATCTGTTTGTATGGATTTACATTGTCATTCCTTTTACATTTCAAGCAATTCCAAAAGAGAGATCTTGTCCATCTTACATGATTTGTGTAGTCCTCTGCCTTCTTTTGGAACTATTTATCCATTAAGAGCTGTATGTTGAGTTCCCAAGTAGTTTCTTTGTCATTTTAAATAATCACTGTTTATGTTTTTTATATGAAATTGTGGTTTGTTGAGGCCATTCATTTTCTAGTCTATTATTTGTAATTATCATCTTTTATTGAATTTTTGTGTCCTTTGCAAGCAACAAATGGCATATTCAGATTTGTGATTTGATTTCTGAATTTCTGAAAGAGAACATATGGTGATAAGAATACAGTATCCTGGGGCATTATCTTCCATAGGTATCTGGGAACACTTTTCTAACCCCTGGGAACACATCCTAACCCTTCAAATATCCAAAGTAAAAGTTGAATAGAGACTTTTCTTTTTTAGAGATGATATCGAGAGTGTCCTGGGTATTGACAAATTGTCTATTCTAATTTTACAACAACAAAAAATTATACAGAAAAAAATCATGTATGGCTGAGGTGAAGTAGTCTCAAATTATTGAAAAATTATTTGGATATTTATACATTCATGTAAAAATATTCTGTTTGACCTAGGTGGTTAAAGCAACATTAAGAAAACACAAAATTTGGTATTACTTGCTTAGAATTTGAAATAGTATTTCTTCAATTCAAATTGTAATGTCCAGTTTTAGAACTAATAGGCTAAATTGCTTTGAATATTCTGTGACAGGGATTCCCTAAATATAGCTGTTTCCTTGGTAAGATTCCTGGCTGTTTTGAATATGTCACTGTTTTCCCTTTTAGTTAGGTTTTATCTTAAAAGTCATTTTATCAAATTTTAAACTGATATAATGATTACCTAATACAAGAGAAAGTGTTTTGAAAAGAGAGTGAGGGAAGAAATGTCGGTATTTAATTTAACCTGAAGCTTCTTTCTTTTTCTTTCCTGAACCCACTTACAACATTCCACAGTAGTCTTTCCATGCCTTGATACCAGATTTGTTCCTGGCTGAAGGAAAATTTTAAAATTTTAGTCTGCATGAAATCACAGTCTTGTGAGAATAAAGTTCTGAAATATATTTACATTAAATAAAACGCTGTTGGTGACAAAGTGAAATAAAAAAGATTAAATAATCTTGGCATTAATTGGAATTCAAGACATGTTTCTAACAGTTATATACACAGGATATCACCTTACCTTTTTCTGAACATATAAATTGCCACAGACCTATTAAAGAAAAAGATTTTATTGTTTTTTATCTTTTGATAGTATAGTATTCATTAGCTTCTTGTATGGTCTGAACAACAGCAATATGTAATGTTATTTATTAATACTTAAAGCCAACACTATGCTATCCTGTGTGTGCAAGGTAGATGCATGGTTTTGGCCAAGTGCATGTTCAGTGCCTGACTTTTAGCCCTAAAAAGGTCTTTGGTGGGCCTGCAGCTTCAGTTGTCCTTGTCATGGACATCCCAACCATTAAAACTTATTTTCAATGGTCAACATTTTTGTGTGATGCTTCTCTTCTGAGATATGCATCGTGCTAGACTCAGCCTCATTCTGCCATGACTGTTTCCATCATCACAAGTACTTGATCTGTTTCACGTTTTATGGAATCGATAAATCTCATCCCTAAAGAGTCCAGCAGCCCTTTGATTCCTGACCTGACATTTGCTAATGCTATTCCTGATGACCTGCCAGTACGGATCTTCAGAACTGCAGTCTGTGTTTGACAACACTCATAATATGAATCAATATTTAGCATTCAGTAAGTGAGCCGGGGAGTCATTTTATTGCTGCAAAAGGCTACGTTGCCCCTGGGCAGCTGTCAGAAATGGGTAGTTATTAATAGCCCTCTCTTTTCGCTTAGCATAGTCAGTAGGGGTCAGCCATGAAATGATTTAATCAGTTTATGGTATCTGTGACAAAGAGTGCTTAAAATGTAATCACAAAATTTAAGGAGAAGTGTCCCTGGGCTGTTGTAATGTTTTCCTCATTTAATTTTCTGTGAAGTTGATATGGTATACTAGACAGCTGACAAAGTGAAAAGATCCATGTTAAAGTCCTTTTTCCTCTTTTTCCCTCCCCCTGTGTCTGAGTGTAGGGTTTTGTTGGGGGGAGGTAAATATGGTGATATAAAAGAAGGAAATGATGCTAAAAAAAATTTGTAGTCTCAAGACCCTTTCCACTTGACCATGATGACTGTGAGAACATTGTGTGGGGTGAGGCGTTTCCATGTATTTGGAAAGGAAGAGGAACTGTCCTAAACCTTCTCTTCTAATCTTTTAGAAACCTTGAAAATATGAATAAGTTAAATAGAATCTGTTTTTGGGCAGCTTAGTTTCAGTGTCATTTAGTAAAGATCAGTTAGTAAAAGTGACTGCTTTTACCAGCGGAGTTCACCACACGTCTTGCTGAGCTTGGCAGTGTTGTAACGTTTGTGTTTTCATATCGGTGTGTGATCTGGTCTAGAACCATGTCTTAAATGTATGAAGTACAAACAAGCTTGCTTCAATGGGAAATTTCCCTTTTCTCTTTCACTTTTATCTACAAGCATTATGAACAATTGGTGGAAAGTTTCACTCTATCTGTGAGTTTCCCCAGGGTCATCTTGCAATATCCTGAGGCATGTCACAGTGTATATACTCAGTGTCTTTTTGATTGTATTTTGAATTTTCTTGCTAGCCATGCCAAACACCGTGATTTACTGCTAATTCTATTTCACAGGAAACATTTTTAAAATTATATTAATGTATTAGTATCTGGAGCATGTCATTTCTTTTTTCTTTTCAGCATAACTTTTTTAAACATTTAGTACTAAAAGTAGCAGTTCAGTAGCCCAAGTGATTGAGCATCTCCAGCAATTTAAAATGTTTTCTTCATATGCTGCATCTGTATGAGTGCGGCATTCTTCTTACATATGTTTAGGCCAGCGTTGTGGTACATATCAAATGTGCATCTACTTGCAAGAAGAGGCAGAGATCTTGTACTAAGTTGCCAAAAAATCAAAATGACTTCATGTTCCCAGTAAGAGTTCTTGCTAATGCAACCCTGCACTCATTTTTTTTGTCCCATGAAAAATTTGTATATAGTGCTGTCTCTAAAGAATTGTTGAGCATTATGAGTAGTCCATTGGCAGGTAAGTCAAAGGAAGATGTAAATTTTAACTGCATTGAGTACAGAGTACTAAATTTGACTGTAGTTACTATTATTCAGAAGTGGACTGGTTATAATCTTTAGTTTGTGAGTTAAGGTCATTCAGCTTCTTACAAAGAGTGTCTGCAGAGGGGCTTAAAGGGGTTTTAAGTAACGTACCTTAATTTAACTCCTTTAGTTAGTTTGAATTCATTTCTTATATAGACACGCCCTTATTTAGATTGATTAGCATCTTATGGTTCAGGAAAGCTATATTCATTTTAGTAGCATTACTCATTTGGTGGCAAAATCTGAGTATTCATTAATGTATTCAATTTGGCATAGTATCTTTAGAATTACAAACTTCCTTATTATATCATACAAAAGTAAGATGTTTGTAGCTGTAAAATTTGCTGTCGGACACAAATATAAGTGGACATCAGTGCATGGTTTCGTGTGATATTTTGAGTTTATTATCATACAACTATTGAAATCATTTTGCCCAGCAAATATTGCAGGTGGTGACATTTCATTTTTTATGGAAAAATAATGAGCCCTAAAAGCTACCTCCTATTTCAAAACTTTCAACAATTTAATAACACATTGCTTTATTTTGAAAGTATAGTATTCTTTAATACTCTTCTTTACGACAAGATGGTTCCATTTTTTTCATATTACATCTTTAGTAATAGGATTTTACTTGTCTGGTTAACAGAGAAAACAGGAAGGTTTTCCCTTAAGACTGTGAGTGTCATTAGTTATTATCACAATGTTGTCATAGAGTTTTTTTAGTTCCAAGTTTACTTTGAGCAGATGGGAGGCATATATCATGTCAACCCCCAAATATTTATGTATTTTTTAAAAAGCTAGTTATATTTGAGAATGAGATACACTAGAGTGACGGTGAACTGAATTGCAAATGGAATTATTGAGCTTGGAATATTCATCTAGCATTTATGGTAATATTTTCCCATCAATTTCAGGGATTCTGTCTGAATAAGAACCAAGTGAAAACAAAATAAGAAATTCTTAAATTGGATGATATATCTATTGTTTGGGGTTGGTAGCCATTATATTTTTTACATTTTTCCTTGCTGTTTTTGTCAGGTGATATCTACTTCTTCATAAACTTCACTCAGACCTGCATATTGGGTTCTTTCTTCACAACGTAATTTATACTATAGTTACTCTTAAAGCTCTCGTAGCTTTAAGAGCTTATTCTGTATTTTCACCTTATTTTCATATGTTTGCACAATTTCAATAAGAATGCAAGTTTTGTAAACATAGTAAAAAAAACAAACATCAACTAGTCACACGAAATTCACGCTGATGATATACAGATATTGTAAGTAAATTGTAAACTCTGAAGAGGGTCTCTGTGAACCCTTCCCACCATTATGAATGCAAAAGGAATAACATGCTCTGTGATATTCTTATGCTTTGGCCTAATTATTCTTTTGAATCTTTTGCTTACAAAGTAGTTGAAGTGTACTATATCTGTGTGTTAATTTGGGATAATGTAGCACTTGCTGCTAAACCAAAAATCTAGCTTCACATGAGTTACTGGCAGAATGTATCTTTTTTAGTGGTAATTTTCATGGAAGGAAAACATTGTGAAACCTTAACCTATTTGAAAGGAATTCAAAAAGTGTTAGAGAAGGTGGGGAAAGCTCAATTGAAAGAGGTGCTATAATTTAATCTGTAAGGGTTAGGGGCTCCTTGCTTATGAGAGTCCTGAGGAAGTTAAATTGGAGAGGTTACCCCATTACTTACAATGAGTGAGTAGGAGGATGACGGCATAGTCCATCATGACTGAGAAAGGAAGATTGAACGTGCTTAGAGGAGAAGACCCAGGCCTTTGTTAGGCCACATGGGATTGCAGCCATAGCAAGATACTAGAACAGCTGGCCAAAAATGGATTTTGTAATGGCTATAACGTAAGGTTATTCTACCTATAACTGACTGCTCAGGAGAGAAGGTTCCAGAAATCTAGTTGGAAAAAAGGGGGGCAAGTAGACAAATAGGTTATGAAATAGCTGCATAGGGATGATAATTAAGTTTGTGTCACTGAATGTTGTTGCCCAGGTTCGAAGCACATAGGTGTAAACTGAGGGGCTGAAATGGAGTACTGGTAAATTCTGCCAAAAGTTAGGACAGTAAGGAGGATACTCTAGATGACAAAATAAGAGAGTAATTAGAGAAGTATGAAAAGGAGTGGTAGAGGCCTAACTCACAAAAGCCAACAGGGAAAAAGACTTTTTAAGAGATTGTTGTGTTTTTTGTTGAGTATGATTGGCAAGCTAAAGAGGCTGAGAAGAGAGTGTTGGGCTTAAGCTTTGGCAGGAAGGCGATGGAAAACAGTGAGAATCACTGCAACATAGTGAAGAGGGAAGACTGGTTTGGAAAGTATCAGGGGAAGTAACTCCCAGGCAATAATTTTGCCTGATATATTCAGTGATCTTAGATGTGAAATAGAGAGAGGAAATGGAGTAGTCATGGAAAAGGCAAGTGGGGTCAAGTGTTAAAATCCTGTAGAACACATAATGTGGTGTAAATTATAAAAATTAAGTATACATTTTCAACAACATAGAGATCCTTCTTTTTCTCTATTTCATCTGTAAAGGTTTTACAGTTTCATCTCGTTATTATCTGCAGCACCTTTCTTCAAAAAAAAAAAAATAAAATAAAAATCTACATATACTCTACTTGTTAATTTAGTGTAATGTAATGTCAGTTACCAGAGCAGCTAAGCCCATGTGCCACTTATCAAGAAATCTTTGTGAAGAGAGAGAGTCTTTGTGTGTGATAATTTACATGGAAAGAAAACATTAGATATATGCTGAAACTGTGAACTTTGTGACATACTGAAGTCTCTGAGAATTCTGACATCTTCAGCAAGTGGCAGACATGATATTCAAGTGCCTGTAATTGACCAGTGGAGCAGTTGACATTTGACACGTAGTTGACTGAATGACCTAGAAGGTTACGTGGGTAGGTAGTACATAAAATCCTTATTTAAAGCTTTCTCTAGTAACTGGAATGGCTGTGACATGAGGCTAAACCACAGATAACTGACTTCTTAAAAAATACATCCAGAAATCTAACCCTCTAGAAAGGTCTGCATTGTATACAGTATTACCTATTAACTTCAAGATATGTCTTGCTTTTGTTCAGAGTATTGCGTGATTAGATTTTTTTTTAAGTTACAAATACATGATTGGAATTGTATTTCACAGCTTACTCTTGCTACATGGATGAATGACAAGATGGGTTGAACCTTTGTCTTTTTTTTCATCATTTTTCCTTCTGGATTGAGATGATGCATTGCTGTACAGAATGCCTGCCTGAATGCTACCCTACAGTTATAACACGAAATAGAACTGCTAATAGAAGTATGAGAAATCAGAGGTAGAAAAAACACAGTACTTCATCAGCTCCATCCACCTGACAGTACATCAGGGTTCTGAATTGTTGAATAAGTAGGATATTCTGAAAGGATTAGATATGATGTAATAAATTATATTAAAATGAGTGAACAAGGTTTTTATAGCTTAAAATGATAGGAAGCCTGCATTTAACTTTAATACTGATACAGGAAAAGATACTTTACTATGCTGCTTTATGAATACTCTCTTAGTATTTCATTAGCAGTTTCTCCTATATTTCTTACATACATTATATTGGCAATATTTCAATAAATTCATTTTAGAGAACTCTAGCATTACTAAATGTGAATCATTATTTGCCTTTTTACTGTGAAATATTTCTAAACTAACACCCAGGCCACCAGCTTTGTAAACTTCTTTTAGAATTGTTCCATGTATAATTAAACCTTAAATGATCTCAAATATCTTAATCTTTAGAAAGTTTAATATTCACAATAGCATAATTTTGCTTAAGGTTTGCTGCTTTGTAGCTGTGTCTTCTTGCATGCAAAAATTAGCAGGCATTAAAGAATGAATTTTGTGAACAGTACTTCATATTCATTTGATCCCTGGGCCTGTGAATTCACCATGCTAGAATTTGTAACTGTCTTCATAGGCTGCAGCTGTTCCATAGTATTTTGTACTTCAGGCTTTATTCTAGTCCATACAGGACAACAGCATCTGTGAAGGGATCTTGCAAGGTGTGACCCATACTTTGTGAAGAATGAAAACTAGTTTGTTTCAGTTGATTTTCTTAAATTGATGAAATTATGCAATAATTTTGGGAGCCAGCACTGAGCTGCCTTTCTTTTGATATTACTTTTAATTACAATAGAATTGAAGTCAGAATATGACTAATTTAAATATTTCTTTTATTTTTTTTTTAAGAGAAAGAGGGGAAAAAGATTTTTAGATTTTTATCTTTTTTGTGTGTATGTGATGTTTTTCAGGTAGTTAAGTTCAACATTCATTTCAATGTAAATCCAAACCTCCAAATTTCATTATCATCACTAAAGGCTGTTTATTCCATTTCTGAGAAAAAAAAGAAAAAAAAAATCATTGCTGTCACCATAATATGAATGATCAAAGAAGAGTAATTGTAACATTTCTTTTAGGAATCCTGCCCTCAGTAAGCCCATAGGATTTGTTTACCCTCTCTTACCAACCAACATTTGTACCCATATGTTGAGATGGCAGCATGCCTCCTTCACTAGATAGTATGCCAGTTTCAATAGGATATAGATGCCAAACAATATTTAAATAAGGAACTAGCATAATGCTGAAAATACCATCTGTTCTGTAAAATTTCCCTTATTCTGTGACAGGATTGCCACACTGAACTTCCATGTGTTAATCACAAATAATGAAATTTGAATACCTGGACAGCTGAAATGTCTGAACATCCATGATACCTACAGTTTTGTCAAAAATGAGGAAGCTTTACACTGCATTTTTGGAAGCTTTTTTGGGGGCGTCAAAGTACATTAGTGTATGTACAATTATGAAGCAATTCGTGGAAGATAGTGCCCACAAAGTATATTAATTAGCCTTCAGGCTAAGTATTTGCTATTATCATGCCTGTTCTCATGGGCAGATCCACAGAGACTGTTATGCTGAAAACTTCTATAATGATTCCGTTAGTGAGTTTCATAGACATCTGCTCTAGGAGCAAGGTCTCTTCTCTCTGAATTCCTTACTTATGGATTGCATTAATCTTAAATTTGTTAGGAGGCTAAGGTTCAATTCCAGTGCCAGGTACTGATTAGGAATCTTCCTAATTGATCAACTAATTGATTTGAAACCTCCATTTCTCATTCCTCTATTAGAATCTCTATGTACTAAATCCCCAGCCACTTCTGTTTATTTGGCCATACTCATGAATGCTTTTTTTCAATGCCATGGCTCCATGTGGTGATATCTGAAAACTTACAAGTTTCCCAACAAGCAAGTGTCTGTGAATATATATGTATAAAGATATACTTGAATACAGCAATATGGCATATTTTAGAAAATACTGACTTTTGTGAATGGTGGCAGCTGTCTGTATTAAAACAGATTGAATGTGATTGATCCCAAACTGAAAATAGTTGCTCTGACAAGTGCATATTTCTTCTAAAGAGCATTGTGTCAAAGAACATTTCTTGTAACTTTCTTGGGTGTGCGAGACTTTGATCATCTTCGTTTCAGAAAGGGTAGTAAAATACTTGGTATACCATAATTTTGCGTGAGATTTTTTTTTTTTCTGGTAAATAGGAAACGCATTGAAAAATTAGGTTTCTGAGGGACCTATTAATTTATTCTTGTTGACTTTAATGAATGGTATAATCCAACCCACCTTTCCCAGAATTACTTTTGGAAATACTAAAATGTAGTGTTTAAAATTGTTAAAACAAATTAGTCTTAGTAAGTATTTAAAATAACTTGAAATGAAACAAATCTAAGAGAATCAGATACCTTAGAAAAAAACAATAAGAAAATCAATATCTTAACTGTAAGCAAATTAAACGTGTTCTAATATATCTTTCTGTTCCGCCTAAATCAGTTTTCTCATCTCTATTTTCAGTTTGAAAAAGTTCATTATTTACATTGTTTATTCCCTGCTGCTTTAGTGTTTGCTGAATTCCATTACTAGGTTTTCATCCAAGAGAGGAAGTTTGCATGTGTAGTCACATGGAGTTTTCACGTATTCATACTTTGTAATACTTGTTGCCCTACAGAGGTTGTTTAGGAAAGGTGATTTTGTTTGTTTGTTTTTGTTTTCCAATTTAGGCTTGGTCTGTACAGCAAGTGAACTAAAAATATCTCTTGAGACCTTTAAGATTTCACTAAAAATATATTTGTGTTTCACTGTATACATTTTTTGCCTCATATATCTTTCTGTCTTCTTCATTCTATCATCATAGACAACCTTAATTTTGTCTTTTTCTTTATTCTGTGCCTAGAGCTGAGCCTTTTCCAAAGACCAATGCAGATAAAGTCATCTCTTTTCTGCTGAGCTTGATGGAGGAGTCAGGACCTTTATGCTCTCTGTAAATATTGTGTTTTCGTTGTGATTAGCTGTAGATATTCTTCATCTAACAGAAAGGCATATGAAGGCAGTAATGTTAGGCTCTGTTCCACAAGATGACTGTCTCACTCTATCCTGCTTCTCTGAGTGTCTGAAAAGCACACAGTGTGTTGCTCACTTTATCATTTTCAATGAAACCATATATTTTTTATATTGAAGGCTTTGTATATATTTTTAATACATATTTTTATATATACACATACATTTTATACATATATATATGTATATATATGTATAAAAACATACAAAAATGAAAGGAAACATGACTGTGAACTTCAAAGCAGGATATATGTGTGCCACAGTTATTTTTATGTTGGAGAAGATATGGTCCTTCTTGAGAGGAAGTAAATGCATGGATTCAGTTAAAACATGGCTATCAGAATTGCATACTTTAGTACAGGTTAGATTAATTGGGCCTTGTGGTAGAATCACAGAGTCACAGAACAGTTGAGGTTGGAAGGGACCATCCCCCTTTATCAAGCACGGTCACCTACAGCTGGTCACCCAGGACTACGTCCAGACAGCTAGAATCATTCTTATAACAGCATCTTATGTTAGTGTTAAGTAAATTTGAACCTAGGTCTGAATTGGGTTAGTTATTTACTAGATTTATTAGAGTAATTTTTAGGGGAACTCTGCTTTTGGAAATTAAGTACAGCATATTGTGGTGGCTGGCAACTGAGCGCCCATCCAGCCCCTCACTCCCTGCTGAGTGAGACAGGGAAGAGGATCAGAAGAGCAAGAGAGAGAAAACTCATGGGTCAGATAAAGACAGCTTAATAAGAGAAGGAGAGGAGGAAAAAAAAAAAAAAAAAAAGAACAACTCATGCAAAGGCCCTCACTACATCTCACAAGCAGATGGACAAGCAGATGCCCAGCCAGCCTCCAAGCAATGACTACCTTGGAAATATCAAATCCTGGGTTTTATTTCTGAGCATGATGTTAGGTGAGATGGAAATCTCTCTGGTTAGTTTGGGTCAGCTGTCTTGGCTGTGTCACCTCCCAGCCTGTTGTCCACTGCCAGTCTACTCATGGGGGGCAGAAGGAGGTGTGCAGAGTGAGAAGTAGAGAAAGCCTTGATGCCGTGGAAGCACTATTCAGTAATAACTTAAAACATTGGTGTGTTATCAATACTGTTTCAGTCACAAATCTGTAAGATAGCACCATATGGGCTGCTATGGATACAGTTAACTTCGTCCCTGTTATATATGTGTAGCTTGAGTTGAAAACTGTTGCTTCAATTAGAGTTAAAAAAAGATTAAATTCATAACTGTGAATTCCTCTGTTGCAATAATTCTGGATGACAAGAAATTGCCATGAAGAACATTAGCCATCAAAGAGAACAGTAGTGGAAAGACACTGAAGCTCATATAACCAGTGGCTTAGTCATTCATGCACTTAAATGATGCTGCTGAAATTAATTTTTCATTTTTGGCATGTTTTGATGTGGCTTATGCATCACAATACTTTTTTACTCCTGACTTTCTTGTCTCTCTTCCTCTAGTCTCCAACTGTATTTCCTTTTGTTGCCTGATCTGCTTTACTCACTTGTTCTTCTGCAGCCAGTGGTCTGCTGTAGTTCTAGTGTTAGGTTTCTAGTTAATTTTTTTATCAGTTCTGTAATAGTGTTGTTCAGCAGATATAAAACAAATGCTTGCTGAAAAGTCTTTTCTTCTTTATGTTTGCAAAAACAATCGTTCTATTGTGATGCATTGGTAACTGTTACAGTACTGACATGCATTGTGCTTATTCTGCAGGCAACTATTTGTACTAGCAGGAAATGAAGAAAAATGGGTTCCTTGTGGACATAATGTACAGAAGTACAATCTCATGGCTGCTGCCTTACTGTTGTGATACAATAAGTGAGTTAGAATTTCTGAATGTTTTTCTAAAGAGGATTAGTGTTTCACTGGTAAACTCCAAGATTTTACTGAAATCCATACCATAACACTGTGGTATTATAAATAAACACCAGGCATATGTATGTTCCATATTTATAAATATGAAATGAAATCACTAAATGGGCTTGATGCATTTTTTATGAAGAATTAAGGTTGTGTGGTCTTTGTAGAAAACAAGCTACTATTTCTTATGTTTATTAATCCCTGTGGAGCCAGCATTTGAACATGTGTATTTTCTTGTATGTTTATTGAATTAAGGCTGTTACATTCAGCTTTCTCTGCCTTTTTGGTGGCATCAACATTAAAAACCTAGGTTTCACAAGGACATTTCTGTGAATACATGGGAGACTACTCCTCAGTAAAATCTGGTAGACATATCTTGTATATATGCTGGTCAGCTTGCATTCTACAGACTCATTTAAGTTGCTAGAGAGGAACTGAAAGGTTGAAGGAAGGAAGCAAAAGGATTTAAAAAAAAAACTTAAATTTTAATAAAAAGACCGATTAATAAAATATCTTAATTCATAGCTATACCAGCCTATGAAATAATTGATAATTTTTGTTTTTGCTCACTGATTTTCTGTGTTTAAGGAAAAGTTTTTCTTCTTGTATCACAGGTCAACGTTTATCTGGGGATTTTAGTATTTTCAGGATTATTCCTATATAAAGTATTAATTCTGATTGATTTTGCTGTAAAATCAAGACCACAGAGATGCTTCATGGTTAAGTTATTTTTTTTAACTGGATTACTGCTATATCAGATATTTGTTAGAAGTCAATGTATTTAGAAACAAGTATCAGCCTTATAAGTAATGCTACCACCCCCAATATAATGTAGCCCACTTAAATAAATACCTGATATAAAAATAATCCTGTTAAAACTGAACAAATAAACTCTATACCAGTCACAGAGTTCGATAAGACACTGATAAATACTTGATTAATGAATAATCCAGTTAAATGAATAAAATTTGTGTGCCAAATAGAGAAGTAAATTACAATCAAAGTCAGACTTGTTATAGGAAAGTTACAGATTAATAAATCTTCTGAGCTGATAATTTATGACAAAGTATGATGAAATTCTCTTTTATTTGATAACAATAAGCCTTTTATAGGAATAGGTTCAATGATTTTTTTTTCTAAAATACGTTAAGAGGATTTATATCTCTGTGATGTAGAAATGGAAACATTCATAAGAAATAAGTGGACATACTTGTATGGTAGTAAAGCACTAATATTTTAAATTTTAATGTTTTATTAGTTCCATTTCATCGCATCTGACTTTTACATCTTTTAACACATTCTTGGTTGTATGTCATCCTAAAAAAAATTATCATAGCAATTAATCTCTTACCCAGTATAGGTCATGTGAGGTTAGGTCATTTAGACTGAACTTCTTTAAACAAACATAGGTATTTTAATTCCCATTAGAAATTTTGTTCACTAGTTAAAAAGCGTGTTATAGTCTCTTTTATCCTTTTGGGATTTGGTCAAAGAGTTTTTCCTCTCAAAACTAAAACCAAAATATTTGTTTAAAAAACTCCATTTCATATATATGAAAGAGTCCATGAAAAAGGTAACAAATCATCAGTTGTGAAAAGTCATTAAATAGATAGAACCAAAAAAAAAAGTAATAAAAGAAGAACTTGTGCTAGTAACAACATATGACTTCAAATAGCTTTTGCAGCTATAGTCCCAGTGAATTGAGCCAAATGGCTCACTATCGTAATGTTCCTCACATGGCAGTTGTTAACAAAATGGCACCAAACGAACTCAGAGAAAATGAATAAATGATAATGCAGTGGTCAGGTTGTGTTTGGTACTGATAGGTGAGAAGGTATGAGAAGGTCTGGATGCCTTCAGACTATCTTTGAACTTCCTTATTGGGGAAGCAATTAGACTGTCAGCCTCTGGAAATCTAGAGCCAGCAAGCACCCGTGTGACTGCAGGCTTGAGAACAACAACAACAACAAAAAGGTTAAATCTTTAGTCGCATCTTCCTTTTGTTATTTGACCGCATTGGAATGACCATATTGTCCTTTCCTGAAGACCAGTTTTAAGATTTAAAATCATTAGTCTTTTACATATGTAAAGATACTTAAGAGATAAAATCTGAATGAGTGGAAAGGTGGATTTGCATAATGATGTGGAACTGCCATTTGATTTACTTTTAAAGGTTTCGTCATTAACAAGGCTTTTTAAAGTAGAAGAAAGTGCAAAGAAAGGTAATTTTATCTGCAGAGAAGTGATCAAAATATATCTTGTTGTGTTCACAAGAAAATACAGTTTAGGAATATTAAAATCATAGTTTTAATACCTAATTTATTTTTCCTGTCCAATAAACCTTTTTTCTTTTTTTCAGAAACATTTCTACATCACATTTCTAAAAACTAATAAACAAAAAATTGCATTCCAGAATATATCCTTAGGCCCTTTCTCCATGAATGTAGTAATAATACAAAAAATCTAAGCATAAATTGCCTGTAAGGGTAATGATCTGATTCCTGAAAACAAGGTGTTATAGATTTTAAGTCTGAAGGTCATCACAACTAAGTGGAAATTAGGCAAACTGCAGACTTCCTGCCATCTGTAAGTGTGGCTGGAAAAGGACATTTCTGCAGTCCTGGCTAGAAATGTCTGTCTTATTGGCTGGAGGAAAAGTCATCTCACTGTGGGATCATTTATGGACTTCCTGAATTTCTTTTGATTCTTACAGTTTTCATGTCAGCTTTTTTTCTGTTTTGTCCATTTGATGTCTTCCAATTAATTCTGTTTTATAAGATTGTATAATATGATTTCCTGTTACATTGTAACTTCCTTTAGATACAAGAAGTAACTTTTTTTTTTTTTTTTTTAAATATGTATGTGTCCATCTTAATTTTGTGTGTGTAGTATCAGGAAAAAGTCTGGAACTGTTCTACATCTCCTTTCCTCTTCTTTGAGGTACTACAGCAGGGTTTGATGTGAACTTTACTGATATACTTTGTGTGTGGCAGGTCCTTTTTTAATGAAATGGTGAAGACTATTATAGTTCTCTCACTTTCATATCATAATTGGAAACCATCTAAGAAGATGATGGATATTTCTGGTTTTGAGATGCATTGATTTCTCAGGCTTCTCAGTTTTTCCTCTTAGTGTGGTGAACTCCACTGTATTTTCTGAATTATGGGCTTTATAGTATGCTTAGAGGCAGAAAGGTAGATTCTATCCAGAATATCATTGGTAATTACAAATTAATTATGGGCTCCAGATAAGTTCTTCAGAATCTTTGCAAGTCCAGGAGAACATGGCACTGATCACAATAAACAGGGATGGCTTAGTACTTTTTGTTGCATGAATGGAGAAAATACAAGTAAAGAAATTAATTTTGGTTGTGCATAGGAATAAGGGAAGAAAGTATTTCTATGCATTTCAGCTCCATTTCCAGAAGTATTTGGAATAGATTTGTGATAATCACCAATCTTCCACTGTCCACTTTGATAGTTGCTGTTTAAACCCAATACCACATCAATGTGGTGTAACAATTAATTGTTACTTTACCTTCCTGTGGTCTTGCGTCATCTTCTGCTTTATTGTAAATGATAACTTCTGTGGTATAATAGGCATTATGACAAGGTTTTTAAGAAAATACAATTTTAATACCTGGCAAACAATGTGATTGTTCAGGGGAATAGATGTACTCACAAATCTGGTAACTACAACTGGAATTTTCAAGAGAGCCTAAGGAAGTGTTGGTGTTTAACACCTTGGGCGGCTTCTGAAAAACTTGGCTCATATAATTTCCCCAAGTCATCTTGAATAATCTTATTGGAATTCTTCTTTCATTTGCTATTAACAGTGGAGGAGTTAGAAGGTTACATTTATCTTATAAATGGAGAGTGGCATTATCAAAAGCTTGTCCCATCAGATATAAACTCGGACTGTTATTATAATTAGGAAGTACAGATGAAAGTGTTTTAATGATCATAGTCATTTAACAAGAAAACCAGAGGCTATTAATATATTATCTAGGTCTGCTGAAACTATTTTCTTTTAATCTTTATATGCACAGCTATTTCCGAGTTTGCCTGAGAACATAAAGAGAGTATGTACACATTTAGACTGCTGTTTTTTGGTTTTCTAAGTTTATTTTACAGGGTCTGTATTGTTTATTGTAGTGATGCAGAAAATGCACTGACTTGGTTTACATTGTGAGAGGTGACCAAAAAATCACAGAGTCATAGAAATCAGTGCTGAAAGGGACCTGAAGAGATCACGTCAGGATGAACCAAAGCAGATTTAATGCCATGTAACCTAATCCTGGCAGGTATTTTTCTGGACTGTTCTTAAAAATCTACATTGATGGAGGTTCTCCAGCTAAGATATTACAGTCCTTCACTATATTCATCGCTAGAAATGCTTTCATGATATCTAGCTGGCTCTCCCTTGCACCAGTTTAAGACCATGTGTTGTCCTGTTCCCAGTGAGCAAATGTAGATGGATTTGTCGGAATTTGCTATGATATTTTTATGTATTTGTGTATCATAATCCCCACCTTGACTTTATTTCTATGGAAAACACATTACCAAATCAGTCAGTCATTCCTCACAGGTTATGTGAAAGCCTCAGCCCTTGCAAGTCTAGATCAGGATATAAGGATGAACAAATATAATATGTCAGTAATTTAATCTTAAAATATTAGAGTTTTTTTATTTGTTTCACAAATAAGCAACAGAAGTTCTGGGAAATGGAGCCTGAATTTTAAATTATTCTGCACATATCATGGAATTTGTTTCAAATGCCTTGTCTGGTGTAGTAAGGAAAGAAAGTGAAACAGTCCGATATGTCTCTAATCATTATTTTTCACCTAAATTGAGAAAATAAATAGGAAAAGGAATATATCATCTTTAGAGACATTAATACAGTTCATTCAGATAATAGTCTTGTTTAAAGAAAAATGTGAAACATCATTTTCTTGCCTGTTTTTACCCTTTTTGTCCATTTTCTTTCTTATCCCCGAATGAACTATGATAGTCCACCCCAGAGGTTCTACTTGAAGAAAAAGATATTCCTAATGTTGACAGGCATGGGGACACCACATGAAGTCAATTGGTACATCTTCACTTACAGTTTTAAAAATTATTTTTAATAGTGCAGTTCAAGTTGTTTACCTAAATTCATAAAGTGTTACTGACTTTGTAAAGAAAGTATACGTTACATACCCTCATCTAGTTGTGAGACGACTGAGTTCAAACATAAATTATATCACAGTTGTTTCACTTGGAATTTGTATCAGCAGATGAGAGTCCTGGCCCCTTCTTAGCCTCTCTCCATCTGTATGTGTTAGCATAAGGGTCTGACTGTAAAGCATTAAACTGTCATTTGGCATGGTTAGAGAGCAGACCTGGTATCCTAAGCTCAAGACTAGGGACTGCTGCACGCTTCACTAGGGAATTGGGTTTTCATTTATGGCATGGTGATACTGTACTGGTGTTGGGTAAATAACGGTGCTCAGGAAAGACTTTTCCTGCTCTTCCAGCTAGAGGTAAGGTGCTATAATTGCTGCAGCTAGTGGAAAAAGATTGAAAAACTTATTGAGAAAGTTATTTAAATATGGTATTTGGGTATGCTTCTATCATGGAAGATCAAGGGATACAGAAAAAAAGTATGTCCATGTTTACATTAGTGGTAGAAGAAACAAATTTCCTTCTTTGTATCATAAGTCACATTGAGAAAGTGATGGATGAAAGCAGGTTTGAGGTAGGACAGAAGGAGTAACAGTGCTAATCAACTAACAAAAAGGATAAAGTATGAGGTATTTGGTGTCAGAAATTGACAACACTTGTTTGTCAACAGTTGTGTTGGATAATTTAGAAGGCTTACAACAGTTTTTAAACATTTTTTAACAGAAATAAAATTAAATTTGGTATCATGTCTGAAGTGATTCAGAAATTGAAATGACACTGAAGGCTGTAGTAGTGTTAAAACTAGTGAAAACTAGTGAAAAGTATATTTCTCTGCTGCCACATCTGCTTTTTTNGGTTTTTTTTCTTTTTTTTTTTTTTTTTTTTTTTTTTTAACAATATCAGCTACTATTCATACACCTGGAATTTCTGGCCAGATTAGTGTGGAAGGTTGTGGTACCCACATGTACAAAATAGTATAATGATGCTCTATTCTTTTTGGAACAAAGTTGTTACACAATGTCAGATGAGTCACTTTGTTCATGTCAGATATATGAAAGTAATGGAAAGATGCCAAAGTAAAAGCCCAGTAATCCATGCACTGGTGTAATGGAGCAAATGAAATGCAAAGCTCTTGTACGGGTCCAATTTCAGCACCAAATGCTTCCCTGTCAGTCAGCAAAATTGTCCCTGAATAAAAATGAACCCATCTGAGAGGGAAAGGATTTTAATATACATCAAATTCTTTGAATCTCATGTGAGGTAGAAGATGTTCTGAGGAGGAAATGCTGAAAGGGAAATCTTGGTTCAAGCTAGTTCAACGTGTATTGCTGATTGTGAAAGGTTTGGATTTATCCTTACTGTTTGGTATCTCTATCTACTAGGATAGACAGGTGATTTCCCTTAGGCTATGGCACATCTGACCAATTGGTGATTTAAAAGTTTTAGACAGGTAACTGAGAGACTTTTGGAGGCATCTGTGCTTTGTCTGTGAAAGACCTGATTAAAAGTTTAATTCAGGAAATGCCAACATCATATATATCTTTGCAGATATCACAGTTATGATTTGCTCTGACTGAAATGTTTTTGGAGAGCTGTGTGGTTGAATGTGCACCTACCTTTAAAGTGGCCACTGGGAGAACGTGTTTTGCTACTGAGATGTCTTCTTGCAGGCTTGAAAATAAAATATTAAATGTCATATTTATCTTATGTAGCTTCAAAGTTGAGGCTGCCACAGCTCTACATACTCTTGTTTTATGAAGCCACAATTTTCTTCACATTTCAATAGTGATCTACATTTCTCTGTGTTGAGGGTGTGAGAGGCTAACTGGAGTCAGTATAGCTACTGACGATCAGTCCGGACTAGTTCTCTTAAAAGTTAATGTATTGAGAATGAGCTAGCACTTCAGGAAATTAAAAAAAAAAAAAAAAAAGAAATGGGCAGTATTAAAAGCGATAATAAAACAAGCAAAGCTGTGTATGCTTTTGGGTTATGACTTGCTGAAGTGCAGATTAAAAGCTCTGAACTGATGCATGTGAAACAAAGAACACAATGCTGAATTCATTTTAATCCTCTGGTTTAAGTGGGTGTGCCTTCTACTTCTGGGTGTAGAAATAATCATACTCGTATCAATCTATATTGTATGACTTTTGTAAGCTGTGAAAATAGTATTTTTCACTAAATTGTTGCTTATTATTGTTCATTTGCGGCCACTAACATAGAAAAATGTTGCAGCTACAATGTCAGAAGAATAGGGACAATTTGATGTTTTCTTTTGATGCTGTTTGTTGATATCTAGACCACTGCAGCTTGATTGCCTAACATTAAACCTATAATAACAGTGCAATCATAGCAGTATCATCATGAATGTTGTTACAATAGAAACAACATTTACACGGCTTCAGAATGGTAATTATCAAACTTTTTGTCATGAAGCGCTTATTTGCTAGCATTGATCTGCCCCGGTCAGTTGTTAGCTCTTCTCATCTGAGGTGTATTGATTGTATAATCAGTAGATAGAGGCTGCGGGCAGATGAAATTCAGTGTTGTTGGGCAAATTATTGTCTGCTTGCCTGTTGACCTGGACCCTGCTGGTTGTACCTTAGGCAGTGGTGGGATTATTACTCATTTCAGTGACCCTACTCTGACAGAGAACTCCATATTATTATAAAAGATAAATGGCATCCTTCCTTGCTGTGGATATGGTTGAACGCAGGTGTCAGTGTGTAGTGAAACCAAAAATCTTGTGCAGCAGTGTTCCTTGAGTTTCCTTCAATTCTTTTTTTTTCCTTTCTAAATATATGTAAAAATGTTGCAGAATTGCAACACATTTCATGTCATATACAACATTCATGTACAGATATATGGTGTGTAAGCATGGTATTTTGCACTGGTAACTGAAGTATTCTACTTTTCAGACAGTAAGATATTGATGTCAATAGAATTCAAACACAACTATTGGTTATTGTCATTTGGTAACAAGGAGGACTAACCACTACATCTAAATACATACAACCTCAGGCCCACTCAAGCGTCGAGTAATTTTGCAAACTTTGCTTTCATTTGTTTTATTTTCTTTATTTACCTCTGAAATTACTATGAAGAAATGAAGAAATTAGGTGTGTAAATCTGTGAGGAAGACACACAAGTTATTAGTCAATAGAACTTCATGAGGTATCAGTTTAGTAGAAGTAAATATCCTATGTGGTGTTCATATTAGGACTTTTGTAACAGGAAAGGTTATTAGGCTACCTAGTGTTTAAGAAGGAGATTTGCATTACAGTTATTACCAGAGGGAAAGCCCTCCTGACTCAAATGACAAGACGTAATGTAGAAACCATGAATACTTTTACATCCCTCAGTAAAGCCAGCTGTGTTTGGCTAATGTACTCTGCTTTCTGGTGGTGACTGTTCCATTGTATTGTAAAGGTCAGTCATTACCTGTACATTGTATTTAAACCACCTGCTCACAGCAAGTAATTGTATTCGGATGACCAGCAGTTTTATAGTATTAATTGCCCTGAATTCTGTTGAAGCCATGATGAGAATACTGTGCACTTACGCATCAATTTATAACTTCAAAGTGCTGTAAAAACATTAGCTAATTATTATATGTTGAAAAAATCTATAGATGGTTCTATATAGCTCTGAATATACATCGTGTGACCTTAATTTAATTGCGATAAACAGTGGATTTACCTTTTTAAAAAAAAAAAAAAGAACCCAAAAGGTTTTGTGTAAGTACACAGTGATAGCACTTCTATAATCTCCAGAATAATTACCCATGAAAGTGAGCCTTTGCAAAGCAGCATTATATTTAAACCAGATGAAATGATGTTGTTAAAATTAAAAGAAAAAATGCCACTAAAGACAGCGTGAAACTCATGTAACTTGCTCTGTAGACATCTATCAAGCACAAATATATTGTGGATTGAGAAATTAAATCATATGCCAGTTGAGAAATAAAGCAAAGTGTAGAAGGAAGAAAAGTAAGCATCTCTGGGGAAGGATGGAGTGTCTAAAGAAGAGAAAAAACGTATTTCAGAAACTACTTTAAAATAATTATAACCTATGTTATGGAGTGAAGAAAGCTAATATGGTTGTCATCCACACATAGGGGTTTATACATATATTTTGGATGGCATTTTTGATAAATATGTAGTTACCTCAAGAAAATAAAAACATACATTATTTGTAAGAGTAATAATGGTAACTGGTGGGTATTTTAAATTGTACAAGAAAAGGACAATTCTTAGCTGGTATCTCAGCAGACTAATTAGAGGGGAGGGCAGCAGTCTTATGACTATATTAATTTTCTTCTTTAGCGATGTTGGTGACTAATATATACTTCTGCAGCATATGCATGTAACTCTTCTCGCAGGGGGTCGTCTTTCTGTGATTGAAGGCATAGTTTTGATACAGCAGAGCTCTGTCACATTGGCTCAGAGTTCTGTGAAAAGAAAGTTGTGAGAAGGAGCTTTGAGAAAGTCTGTACAATTGTGAGATGTGAAAGGTAAAATCAGATACAGGTAAGATTGCTGTGAGAGTTACCAGCCAAAGGATTCAAGAAGAGAAGATGATGACTTGGTAGCATCAAGAATTCAAGGAGCACGGAAGGTTACCTGCCAGACTTGATGTTTGACTGGCTTGTAAGTCCTTGTTACCTGTTGTATATGTTAGCCAATAAGTAATTGATTTGTGCTTTTAGTTGTGTATGTCCTGCTTGCAGTCTTTTGCACACTGTAAAAATTGCCTGAACAAATCCAGAAAGAGAGGTTTACAGGCATTTCATGTGTAAAGAGAATGGCGGTGCTATTGCTCATTCAATAGTTCCCAGTCCTTTTCAAGAATGTATGCCAAATTTAACCAGCATTTTCAAGATTGTATGCCAAATTTAACCAGCATGTGCTGCCCTGGGAAGCAGGTAGTCAAACCCCTGCCTGGGGTGGGGGATTCTGGGGTTCTTACTGGGTTTAGTCTCCAGATTGAGATCTGATCTGCTTGGTTCTGTGAAGAATGCTATTGAATATGGTTAAACAATTTTATTGTTCACGGGAATCTTCAGAGTCCAAAGTAATATGAGTTAGTTGTATTCAGTGCAGAGGCACGTGACAATTTTGGCTCATTTGGAAGAAGGTGGAAACCCTCTCAGGAGATATTTTCCAAGAATTTTGAACATGGAAAAGTTACAGTATTTTGTGGGTTTTTAGGGGGCCTCTGTAATCTCAAACAGATTCACTTATCAAAATTACATTGATTTTGATGTGTTGATATCTCAGCTGTTCCTAGAGTCACAAACCCAAATCATCTTGTGGAAAGATCTTATTTGCAGACCTGGCAGTAAAACTGTAGTAGGCTTCTGAGTGAGACTCTTCAGATATGATAGCACTGAAATAAATCTTAACAGAGATTCCTATTACAAAACCATTTTTGATCTCTCTCATATTTTTTGTTAAAGTAAGCAGTTTGGAAAGGATGATCAGATGTTTCCACTCTGAAAAAAAAAAAAAACCCAAACTGAAATAGTAACAGAAAACATAACTAAAATGTTTGCTTGTGGCAGACCATAAAAAATGGGCAGAATCTACTGTTTCAATATCACCAATATGAGACCAATCAAGTCAGAACATCTGCCTGTTTTACTATATTATTTTTCTTCTTCATATGTGAAAAAATGTCAAATTTCTTAAGCAAGTGCAACAGAATATTATCACAGGTTGGTTGATATAATCTCCTGGGAAAATTCTCTGAGTAAAGCGAATAAAAGCAAAGATGATCTTCTCTTCATTGCTTGGAAAGTCAATTAAGTATCTTCTGAAGATGCATGGTACAACAAAAGCTCTATTAGTGTTCAGATGTCTCAATTTGTGAATTAAAAGTTACTATTTAAGACTTTATTTTTTTCAATGATATTGTCTATTCCTATTACATAAGTATACTTAACAAAAATGGATATGATTGTCAAAAACTATCAAGTCCTCTTTAGTTCAGAATTTCATCATCTGGCTTTTCGATGATCTGTAAATTTTTCTTCAAAGTAATGCAAGTTGCCATAGCGGAAGTTAGTGAAAGGATACTGTAACAGCTGAGAGAATCAGTTCAGCTCACTTCTTTTTTTCTCCACCCCTGAAATTTAAACCATTTCATATTGGATTAGCAGGCTGAATGGATTCGTCCTGTGGCTACCTGTTTGCTTCATTGAATGCAAGGATGCAGTGCAGGTAAAGAAAGACAGAAGAGGATGCAACTTTCACAGTAGCTCACAGTTATTCTGCATAAGGTTTAGCACGACACCATGATCTCATAGTTTTTTGTCTAAAGCCAGTATACCTGGGACAGAAATATAAAATCAAATAAAAAGTCATCATATGCTACATTTATCCTATGTTATTCAAAACTCAGTTATCTTTCTTGTACTGTAAACTTTTCATCTAGACTAATTATAATGAAAAATAGATTTTGTACTAGTTCTTTTTATTCTAGTTTCTACTAGCTCCAGTTTGTACTAGTTCTTGCTGAATCATTTTATCCAGGAGATCATTCACTGTGACATTAACATGATGGGTATCAGGAGAATTAGATGGGAAAGAAAAGGTGGTAGTAAAAGTATGACCAAAAAAATCTTCAGGCCGAGTTTGCATTTTATTGACACCAGAGAGATGTATCAATTAAAATATTATTGAAGTGAATTGCTCATATTGGTCTATTAGATTACTTTTTGATAGATGTAAAGTAAGTAGAATGTTCTTTCATATTTTGATGGAGTCCATTGTCAAATATTTTGATTTCAAAAGTCTATTTAAAGGTTTTAGGTTTGACAAGATGTAAGTCACATTACTAATCTCTTGATAGCACCGAAACAGAAAAAAAAAAGCCTTCAAATCCTTTCAGAGTACTTGTGGAATTTTTGTAACCATTAATTATATACTTTTTGACATATTCCAAGTTCTGTTGTATTTTGAACTCAAACATATTGTCTTATAAAGATATCTGTAGCCATGGCTATTGCAGCTCATTGCAATACTAGAGTTTTGTTCCACCGTGACGTGACAAAATGTCTCAGGAGATTGCTGAGCTGCTTTTTGTTGGAGTTTGGGGGAATGTTTTGGGAAATCTTATATTCTTATTTTAGTGTTTAAGTATATTTTTTGCCAATATTGGAAAAAAGCTGCTGGTCTGGATGGAACTTTGGTCTGACCCAGAATGGCCAGAGAGAATCAGAAGCCGACATGATGAAAGTATGCAAAATAATTAAGCATTAAGTATACTGTGGTAGCTCCTTTGATATTCTTTTCCCTGTGTTTTCTTTCAAATCAATTAATTTTTTCCTTCTGAAATGTAAGGGTGAAACACAAACCATGTGTATCTTTAGAGCTTCCTTCTGTTTCAGTCTATTAATGCCATAAGAGTATAGCATGAATTTAAAAAGCTTATGTGTAGTATATTAGCCCACTGTAGTTAAAAGACAATACAGATACATGTTATAGATGTGTAACAAAATATGTATGTATTTTTAGTTTTATGTATACACATGCTTGGTTTGTGAGCATAAGTGGGGGGGGG